>JAGGAV010015663.1:0-34690 GCA_017657295.1 Termitomyces sp. DKA64 | reverse complement strand
TGTGGCTAAGTCACACAACTGGCAGAGGGAGATCCAAAGTCTATTCAGTACTGTACAAGGGTCTATGGACATAACTACTTACCTGGCAGAGGGAGATCCAAAGAGAACAAGTCTAAGGAGCTCCCTGGCCAGGTGTGATGCTTCAGGAAAACTTCTAACCCTAACCCCAAGGTGCAAACTCCAGAAATTGCCATAACTCTGGAGATTGTACTGAAAATGGAAATCCATTGTAAATGGCCTCAATCTCTGGACTCACAGTGCATGACCATGTGTAAGTATAACCAAAAGGTAGCCATGGGACAAAAGTATTTGTTGCCAAAAAATGGGAGGACAGCAATGAAAGATGGGCTTGGAACACAGGAAAAAAACTAGGGAGTCCAGTATTGGCAGTCCCCTAACAAAACATCTGGAAGCTCCATAGCCTATCTGATGCCTACATATCCAATTGGGGTCCACAATACATGTCAGAATTTACCTGGGAGCTCTACTGTCTTCTTAACATGAAGCTTTACACCTCCACCACCTACCATCTGCAGTCCAACAGCCAGACCAAATGAGTGAACTAGAAACTCAAACAATACCTCTGCCTCTTCTGCAATGAGTGCTGGGACAACTGAGACAAACTCTTCCCTGACACCAAGTTCCAGTACAACAACCACATTCATGTGGCCACTTAAATTTTGCCCTTCTTCCTGGACACCAGACATCACCCATGCATGGGCTTTGAACCCTGGGCTCAACCTTTGGAGAATGAAGCCATGAATGAGTTTGTGGACTGGATGAAGATCATACAGGAGGAAGCCTGGGCAGCTCTGGCAAAGGCAAAGGATGACATGGCATGATATTATGACTGCAGAAGAATCCCAGTGCCCAGGTACCAGTCCAGAAATCAAGTTTACCTAGACACCTCTGATATTACCACCACCTGACTGTTGAAAAGCTCTCACACCAGCCAATAGGACCCTTCATGGTAGAACAACAGGTAGGGCTGCTAGCCTACCAACTCTGGCTCCCTGCAGAAATGCACCAACTCCATCTGGTATTCAATGTGGTCAAGCTAACTCTAGCACCAACAGACTCTATTCCAGGGCAATGCCTGGCATTCCTGCCACCTTCAGTGGTGGTCAACAACAACAAGGAATACAAGGTGGAGGAGATCCTGGATAGCCATCTATTCCAGTGGCAGTTACAATACAAGGTGAAGTGGAAAGGCTATGGAATTGAGGACATCTTCTGAGAACCCCAGGAAAATGTGCACATGCCCAGACTGGTCAAGGAGTTCCACCAATGACACTCAGATGCACCTCAAGCCATTCAAGGAATTCATCTCTTCTTACTGGTGGACCAGGCAATCCAGAACTTCTTCTACCCCACATGTTGAGGCAACACATGCTAGAGGAGGAGTGATGTCAGGGGACTTCCTTTCTGACCTCTGCCCCAGATTGACACCAACTCTCCAAGACCAATTCCACTCCCCCAAGGCTCATTTGACATCTCCAGGGCATTCTACAGATCCCTAGAGATCTCTGGAGACCCTTAGAACTTGCCATGATCTCTTAGCAAGCACTTTCAGTTAACTCCAGTTGTCTATACAGTTGTTCCCACACCTCTGCCACCTGCTGATGCACTGCACCAAGCAGCAGGGATCCTTAGACTTGTTCTCTTCAGATTCCCCTCTGCTAGGTGTTTAGTTACTATTTGTATTGTTGATTACCAGTTCTAATATACTTCAGATTCCCCTTTGCTAGCTGCATGATTTAGCTGTCACTCCCAGAGGTCACCCTTACACTTCCACCTCATACTCCTCCTCATTGTTGACTAGCACTGGTGGTGATGGCAGCCTAGGGCATTGGCCTGGCTTCTGGGTCTGGGAAAAGCTTGACAGTATTGAAGACTGGGTACAGTTGACATAGACTTGCAGAAAGCTTCAGCTGATAAGCTAATGGCCCTAACTATCTTTCCACCTTGAATGGCCCCAGATGGTGATGGGACAGCTTCTATGATGGCTGTGTTGCCTTTATGTCTGAGCTGTCCAGGTAGATACAATCTCCAAGCTTGTACATAGAAGTCCCCCTTTGCTTTTGTTGAAGCTGCCTTTGCCTCCTCCTGTGCTCTCTTCATCCTATTCACAAACCCACTCACAGAGTTATTCTCAGAGGGTTGTGCTCAGGGCTCAAAACTCATACATGGGTGTTGTCCAGTGTCCAGGAAGAATGGAGCCATCTGTGTGGAAGAGTGAACATAGTTGTTGTACTGGAACTCAGCATTTGGCAGGAGCTCATCCGAATCATCCTGCCTCTCATTACAGAACAGCCACAGGTACTGTTCCATTTCCTGGTTCACACACTCAGTCTGTCTATGATAGGCTGTGGTTGTGTGGAACTTCACCCCTAGCAAGCAATACAGCTCACAGGTGAGCTCTGCCATAAACTGAGAGCCTCAATCTAGGAATACCCATCAGAAAGACAATAGAGCTTCCAGACATTCTTCTGATACAGACTGGCAGCTCCCAGAGCTAAACAAGTGATGTGAGTAAGGATGAAATGAGCTTGCCTCCCATAAAGATCTACCACCACCATGATAGCATCATATCTATGAGCATCTGGAAGTTCAGCAATGAAATTCACTGAAGCAATGCTCCAGTAGCCAGCAGAAGTTGGGAGAGGGTGGAGTTGGCCCATGAGTGCCTGACAATGAGGTTTAGTGCAAAGGCAGAGGTCACAGGTGCTAGTGTAAGTGCTAATGTATCTAAACATCTGAGGCCACCAATAATTCCAGGACACCAGTTCTAATGTCTTCCACCTGCCTTGATGACCTGCCACCCAAGAATTGTGATGCTGCTCCACAATATGCCATTGGAGTTCAGTGATATTAGGCACACAGATACACTCCCAAAAGGTCAGCAGCCCATCTTGAAATCCCCACTCCTCAGCATGTACTGATTTAACTCCACTGGCACATCAGGCTTGAAGGATCTATGCTGCCTGTGCTACTGTATCCTCCTGGGCACCCTCACAATTCTACAAGGTATTTAAAGAGGCCATAGCAGATGCAGAAGGCAGTCTTCCATTCATGCTCCAGAGCAATTTGGATGTTGTTGTAGCTAGAGCAGAGATCTATCTTGGTGTAGATCTTCACTGAGATGGCTTCTAGGAAGTAATCCAAGTAAGTTCAGGGAACTCTGGGGATGTTCAAGAGGCAGTACAGGCAAGGGGCAAGCATTGGAGTGTGAGGTACAAAGTTCTGGGGGTGGCTATCAAGAAGGCAGGGATGTCAGGGTCACACAAGTAAAGGGAGTGAAAACAGGGGTTGAAGGGGGATCAGATACAGAGTGATCAGACCTTCTGGATAACTTGAAATGGGGTCCAAGCAAGTACACAGGGTTGCTGGAAAAGGTACAAGAACATGGAATGGAAATGGAGGCTGGAGATGAGAATGGAAATAGAGTCAAGGCATGAGAGACACATAAGACAAGATGGAAATGAAAAGAGACAAGATGAGGACAAGACAAGAACAAGACAAGACAAGACAATACAAGAACAAAAACAAGACTGAATTGAAACAATAAGAAACAAAGATTTGGAACAACAATTTTTCAGAAATCTCATCCATCTTATCCTCTGCCCCTTTTGCCACTGGGATAACCTTTACCAACAGTTTTGGGTCCTTTTTTTCATCAACTCTAACCTTTTTCTTGTGTTATACTGGAGTCAATGGGGGTGAGGGCTCATCTTCACTATTCTCCCAATTGTTGCCCTACTTGAGCTCAAGGTTCTCTTTGACATCTTAGTGTCAATGTCCAGTTTGTCAAACTCATCCCTCAGCCACCCTAGCACACCAATAATGTCAGGAGCATTGTTTGTTTTCTGTCTTCTTCAGGAATATGCTTCTTGATCTTTTTGTGTAGCTTCTTAGGTATGCCCTTGTAAAAACACAAATTTAGATTGTTAGTAAGAATCAAGTTGTTTCAAACAAATTTCTTCAATAATCATCAGAATGACCAGTAATACTTGTTAACCACCTGTAAAAAGTCAATGACACCTTGTTGACCATGTTTCCTTGTCCATGGCCAGAGTTTTTCTGCTGAAGCATGAGGGGCCTTGTTGTTGGAACCATATAAATTGATTAGGCAGGTCCCTACCACTACCCAATCCATCCCAGCTAACTCTGGAGAGAATTCAATCACATATCTAACACTTTCAGAACAGTAACAAACAACATAGCTCAGTAAAGGTGAATGCACAATTCCAGCAAGATTAGCACACTGCTCCAATGTATCCAAAAAGTTGTGAATGCTTTTACCATTGAAGTAGGGAGCATGCCAAGACTTTAATGCAGGCATATGGACTGGAATCCTAAGGCCTGTCAAATTGATTGTTGCAGGTCCTGTTTCTGGAGCCTGAGGAACTTCTTTTGTGCTGGACATCATCACTCTATCTATAACTGAAGGTTCAGGAATGCATTATCAACTTGGCACTCATCTCTCTAATAAGTCCCCTGCAGTGGTCACCATCTGTGGAAGTGTAAGCACACAACAGATGCTGCTAGAAACTCAGTCTGGTTGAAGCCAGATTTGTCTTGAGAGAAGGCCAGGTGTTTATTGTTGCAAGAACAACTATTGTTCAAGATAGAGAAATACAACTTGAGAATCAAGTAGGATGAAACACACAAGACTGAGCAAAACCAACCACACAAAACCATGCAAGCACCCTTTCACACATGAAAGAGTATCATTTTCAAGGTGGGTTGTCAATTTATATCAATTACAAATGAGCATTTGACAGCATGTGCTCATGCACTCAAAGCTTCCTAGACACTGCATATAGAAAAAAATGAAGATAAGGCAATAAATCAGTCCAAGTAAGGTCATAAACTGTCATCACAAAGAAAAGAACCTGAACCAAGGACAGCCTGTGCCTAAGTTGTCTTGGGACCTTGCTTCGAAGATTCAACACACAGGAAGGTGGCAACAATCCCACCTGCAGACCATACTCAGTGAACTCACAAGAAACTAAGACTTTTGGCTCCTCTTGCACTAGGTTCCATAGGTTTGTATCATAGAGGTTGGCAAAAGTTGAAAAAGGTATGCTATCAAATGCCCACATCATCAGTCCAAGTTCCCCACTTTCTTCAAAGCTTCAGCACAATTTAGGCAGAGTCTCCATCCTGCAGTCCCAGAACTGAAAGGTTAGCAGGTCATGGTTGTAATGCTGCAATAGAAAGAATGGATCAAAGAAAGAGAACCAGTTTAAAGGCAGAAGTATCCTAAGCAGAAGTAAAATATGTATGAATTGATGTACAGTTGTGTAAGGGAATGAATACTCTGCAGGTAAAACCCAGCAAGAGCAGGCCAGCACAAGTGACAAGCAAGAGTCAAAGGAGCTAAGAAGTGGCTGAGAGTCAGGCAAGGGGTGAGTGCAGTGAGCTAAAGCAAAGGTAGTGATGCTGGGGTTCTTACAGTTGGTCAGGTGGATAGACCTATGAAACACTGCTATTGTTTAGTCTGAGGATATTCTATCCTGCAGACCATCCTATATACTACATCATTAGAAATGATGACTAACATAAGTACTTCATCTGTTGGCAGTATGTATGGAAGCCAGGCTAACAATTAATCTATACTGAGTAAGGTCCAAGCATGTGATTTATAGAAGGCAACTAATGGAGACAGAAGGGTGTAGGGCATGACAGGCAGTATGTCAGATGAGCTAGAATGGTAGATCATCCTCAGACTAAGCCTGGAATAGAGTCAAACAGTCCTAGGGGGACCATCCCCTTACAAGTTGAACCTCTTATAAACAATGACCCTTGTATCTGATAACCCCTTCCAACCAATGGATTTTGAGTGTCCACCAAGTTAGTCTGCAAGGAAATTTGGTGACCCTCCAATACCCAATAATCAATGGGTCCAAGAAGGGGTCCATAACTGATGATTCAACTAAAAATGTAGTGATACACCCAAATAATACATGAACATTTGAGAAATTCTTCCCTGTCTGAAAGGATCCTCTCAAAATTGTCAAAGCAGGTATCCTGCACCTCAGATCAGAGATAGAGCCACACAAACAAGATATTCTCACATGAATCTCCAGGAAGGAGAAGATCTTGGATTCTGATGAGCTCTGGCTGGACCATGATGGAAACCTGGTTGACAAAGAAAGAATTGTAGAGCTTCTCAAAAAAACTTCTGACTATAATAATGGCTTGGCACAATTGGATTTACAACAGAAGGATATTGTTGAGCAATTGAAGGAGCTTGGAGGAGGCTCAGAAACAAAAGTTGTTTAAAAAGAAAGTGTTGTAAGTCTGTAATCACTGAGATACCAGAGCTGAGATATTGACAGGACTTGAGGACCAAAATTTCAAGCCTCATGCAGAGCAAGAGAAGAAACCTGTCTTCACCAAAATGGAAAATGCTACATTAAAACAGAAGATCAAAATCTTGGATAGGTATCACAAATGTAAGTCAAGTCAAAGCAAGACAGCAACTTATTGAAATGAAAGGTACTCAAATCTTAAACTCATGCAATCATGAACTTCAGACTGGCTCAAAATGGAGGGTGAGCTTTGGAGATGATATGCCAAGGCTTTGGAAAGGGAACAAACAGGAAATGTGAAGCAAGAAAAGCTGAGTGAAAATCCTGAAGTCAATGAGATGCTGGAGTTGTGGGCTTACAAAGTGATGTGTGATGGCATTGACCTCACTGGGGACATCCTCAAAGCTAAATGGAACTGGTTTGCTGATCTTGCTGGAGTTTCAACCAATGAGAGGATAAACTGCAGTAATGGCTGGCTGGATCACTTCAAGAATCAATGTGGTCTGAGAAGCTTCAAACATCATGGAGAGGCTGGTTCCACAAGCCTGCAAGATGTTGAAGCTGAACACCAGCAGTTTCAAGAATTGATTGCTAAAAATAGATTCTGACCCAAGGATATTTTTAATATGGATGAAACTGGGTTGTTCTGGGTATAAGTGTTTTGCAAATTCTGTGAACAAGAGCTGACTATAAACATGGAACACCACCTGATCATGGCCTCACAACAAAACAACCAAGATCTGGTGTCAACGGAGACAAGAAACGGCTGACTTTGGCATTTATAATCAATGCTACAGGCACAGAAAAGCTTCCACCAATCATCATTGGAAAGGCCAAATGTCCATGGGCTTTCCGGAAAAAGAGTGGTGCCCAGGTTGGATTCTATTGGAGAAACAATGCAAAGGCCTGGATGACAAAAATTCTATATCAAGAATGGCTAAAAGATTGGGATGCCAAGTTATGGTGCAAGGGATGCCATCGTCTTCTATTCCAGGACAATTTCGGCGCTCATATTCCTCTGAATGGTCTCACAAATATTACCATAGAAAACTTGAAACATAATCTTACAGCTCATGTCCAACCAGCCAATGCCGGCATTTGCTTCAAGGCACATTATCGTGCTGACTTTGTCAATTGTGCCATTGATCACTACGACAGGGATATTCCTCCTGCTCAAATCCATGATCTTGACATTCTCGAGGCCTTACAAACAGCAGGCAGTGCTTGGAAAGAAGTTGACACCACTACTATTCAGAACTGTTGGAAGAAGACTGGTGTTCTACCTCATTCAACCACCAATGACTCATCTGCATACATGTTGTTCTCATTGATAGGATTGAGCAATTCATCAAGGTCCATCCAGTTTTTTCGTTGAATGACTACACATTCCTCAAGATGAGATGATGCCTTTTTGACTTTGATGTCTGCTGTGTTGATGGTATCCATTGGATTGATGTTAAGAACAAATGATACAGGAACAGATGGGGATGGGGTAGCTGAGATGGGAGAGGAGATTGAAAAGGATATTTGTTCATTGGTGATTGAACGTCACAAGGCGGAACAGAGAGAAGAAGAGAAGGATGGTAATCATGTTGGGAACAATGAAGTGATCGAAGAGAAGCCATCACGCCGGGAAGCGCTCAACGCAGCCTCAACTATTCTCAAGTACATATCTGACATCAACCGGCCATATGCATGCGATGTAGAAGGTTATTCTTGCAAGTTTCGGGCGCCAAACACGCCTTGTAGAATCTCAATCCCTCCGGCCTACTACCCTGAATGAATATTTTAGCAAAAAAATAGAGTGGATTGTCATCAAATTATGTACATAGCCCATTATAACTAAAAACAAGCTCAAAAGTGGCTCTTACAACGACTCCTCTCGTACCCGATAACCTCTGAAAAGCGATACTTTTTGCCTTCCACGGAGGGGCCATCGGTTATGAGAGGTTTGACTGTAGTCGTCAAAAGTGTCCTAAAGGGGAAAAGCAAAGCAAAGACCACAAGACATAAGTTTACTTTGAGAATTGGCGTTGCAGTCGAGAAAGTAAGTGAGAACCTGAATTTATGTGTGGGTTGAACCACACTATCACACGGGGTAGCATAGAGACCACAGATCCGAAAAATGCATTCAACAAACCACGTCGCGACGCGTTCAACGGACCTTGAATTATGATCAAAGCAAAATCACAGATTGTCACGCAAAACATATTTTTTATCTTCTACAGTCCTTCGAGTTACACGAGGCACCCAGAAATTCTTCATAGACTTTCTTCATAATGTATTCGACCTATGCCCAGCGACTGGATCTAGAACATATAGCAGAAATCAAAACCAGGAACAGTCTTTCTCAGAAGTGTAAAATTCTGCATAATGATCGAACAATCGCGATCCAGAGGATACTAGCATCGTTTGACCCAGGTACAAAAGGATCAGGGCCACAGACATCTCGATCTCTCAAGAAACTACATTTTGCAGCACCCTGTGGTTTTGTATCCCCAGTACACGTGATATATTGCCATAACAGGGTGAGGGCAGAACGAGGGGCCCTACCATGAAATTTGCTGGAAGTACAACTCGCTTACGATCCGGTGGTTTGTCAGCAGGGGATTTGTGATGTCGAGGGTGACTTTTTCATGTGTGTTAGCGACAGGGTTACTCCACGCACACATGGCTCATGCTCGTGATTCTCCCATTGCTTAAGTAGTTGTCCCGAGTGAAAGCCCCCATCACCCAGCAATGCCACTCCCTCCTGGGCCCGTATATCTTGTAAATCATCTGCCCTCTCTCCTGCTTCCTCTGTTTTCTGTTTATCTTCTGAATCGTGTTCTGATCTCTTATTTCTATATCTCCCTTCCCCCTTGGGTTGTGATCGTTTCTGCAATCTGTGCGATTCCCCTCGGCGTTATCGTTAGATTTTCCTGCATCGACTTCATTAATAGCAAAAATGCTGCAGCTCTAGGTGCTGTTCTCCCCCCACACGTCAAGGACAAATACCCTTTTGGTCTCGGCATACTTATCGAAAACATCAACAATCTTAAAACGGGGTATCCAGGTTAGCCATCAGCTCGAGCAGATGACAGGTCCTCTCAATTTCGCCCCAGGCGAATTTTTCAGCGTATTGGGGAAAAAGTATGGAAATACCTTTAATATCAGAGTCCTCTTCGAGGACAGAGTAAGTCGTTCTACTCTCCCCGAAAACATTAATTTACGTTTATAGATCTTCACTGTCGAGCCTGAATACATCAAAGCCATCCTGGCAACCCAATTCGATGACTTCGAAAAAGGTCGGTGCTCCTCGCCCTGGGGTGGATACAATTTTCGACCCCCCTCCCTCGCTAGGACCCATGTTCTACCACCAATTACACTCGTTCCTGGGCACCGGTGTATTCAATTCCGATGGTGTGTATGTTAGTTCTCCATTCAATATGACACCACGGGCTCATTCCTCCGGCGTAGGCGATATGTGGAAGTAAGTAGAGGACCGGCCGCTATCCATTAATCCGATTAAGTACTGGTATAGATTCCACCGTGCCATGACCCGGCCTTTCTTTAGCAAGGACCGGATTACCCATTTTGACATCTTTGAACGCCACGCTCAGGATGCGATCCAGCAGCTCAAATCCAGGCTCAAGGAAGGTTTTCCTGTCGATATCCAGGTAAAGTCCGTGTCGTCACTTCTCCTGATCCATATCTAAAGCTTCCATCAGGACCTGGCATCGCGCTTCACCATGGACTCTATTACCGAATTTCTTTTTGCAAAAGACGTGCAATCCCTCGGCGCTGGACTACCCTACCCCCACTACTCCTCTCTCTCGCATTCAATATCCTCCGAAAGACATCCTGCAAATATCTTCTCTAAGGCATTCGATGAAGCACAGCGACACCTCGCGCTCAGGGCCCGGTTCGGCGCGGTATGGCCCCTGTCAGAATTCTGGAAGGACAAGGTCGCCGAGAAGATGGGCCCCGTCTTCGACTTCATCAACCCCATTTTGATCGCGGCTGTTGCGAGGAACAAAGCAGCTGGCAACAACGAAAAGCTTGGGGTTAACGTTGACCGTGAGGTGCAGGATGGAGAGTGTCTACTTGATCATTTAAACAAGTATACGGATGGTATGGACTTTCCTTTCAATGACAGCTGCGTCAATGTCATGAGTTTTTCATGTAGACCCGATTGTTCTCCGTGATGAGACACTGAATATTCTGCTCGCGGGAAGAGACACTGTAAGTCTCTGTCAGGCTTTAACTGATGACCTTGATTGAACCATGAATATAGACCACCAACTCCATTTCTTATGCAATTTTTATGCTTGCCAAGCACCCAAATGTTCTCAGTCGTCTCCGGAATGAAATTCTGACGAAAGTCGGTAGTTCCAGACGACCCACATTTGATGATATGAAGGAGATGAAATACCTGCGCGCGGTGATTAACGGTGAGCTTATAGTAAGTCCTTAATAATCACAAATGTGCTCACATTCTTCCACATAGAAACTCTACGACTATATCCTGCTGTGTAAGTGCTGTATATTCCTCGCTAACAAAACTTGACGCTGGAATTCAGACCTTTCAACGTTCGGTAAGAACTTAAATTACAAATCCCAGACTCCGCTAACATCCATGATAGAACGTCGAACAAAGCAACATTGTGGCCATCCAAGATAGGAGGAAAACCTTTCTACATTCCCGCCAATACTAAGTCAGGATGCATTTTTGTGCCAACATTGATTGCATCTCATAAATCAATGCAGGATGCCATACAGTGTGTTTTTGATGCACCGCCGAACTGACCTCTGGGGCCCAGACGGTACGTTATTGTGACCTATGACGCCACCGGTAGTAGTCGTCTCAACACTCAATTTTCTCAGCGAACGAATTCGATCCTGATAGATTCCTCGACGATAGACTGCCCAAGTATCTTACTCCTAATCCATTCATCTTCCTTCCCTTCAATGCAGGACCGCGCATCTGTCTCGGTCAACAGGTATGTCCTACGTACAGCCTGAATGCCCGGCCTGATAGTCCACATAGTTCGCCTATCATGAGACGTCATTCTTCCTCATCAGGCTACTTCAGAACTTCTCTAAAATCACAATGGCACCAGAAGCGCAGCCGGCCGAATCTCTCCCGCCCGCAAGCTGGGCTGGTTCGCCCGGCACCAAAGGTGATGAACTGCGGCCAAAAACTTACCTTACAATGTCGATTTTTGTGTGTGAAATTGCTGAAACCTTCCGTTTTTGCGCTAAAGATTCTTCAGGGCGGGTGTTGGGTCAGGATGGAAGATGTCGAGCACAAACACTAAACATTTCCGTAATCTTATCTGTATCCCAAATGGGATGAATGTAATCAGTGACAAACATTAAGTATCGCGTTCGACGCGTCAGCAGCGACTGAGCTCTTTATTTCTCCCTCACCCCGTCTCCTGTCCCTAAGATGCCGCTGGAGGCGACCATGATGATCATCGACAACTCTGAATACATGCGCAATGGTGACTATCAGCCTACCCGCTGGGAGGCACAGAAGGACGCTGCCAATGTCGTCTTCCAGACCAAAATCGACGCCAACCCTGAAAACACAGTTGGCATAATGACCATGGCAGGAAAAGGGTGTGCATTCTCAATGCCAGAACTTCGTAACACATTATTCAATATCGGAATCTGCACAGTCCCGAAGTCCTCGTTACACATTCCAAAGATCTGGGCCAGATATTACAAGGCCTACACAAGGCTTCCTCAAATATCAGCGGGCAAATTGACATCCCTACTGCGATTGCCATTGCTCAGCTAGCCTTGAAACATCGCGAGAACAAGAATCTTCGGCAGCGGATAATTGTCTTTGTTGCCTCGCCCTTAGAGGGCCAGGCAGCGGATGAGAAAGCGATGGTCAAGCTTGCGAAGAAGCTGAAGAAGAATAATGTTGCAATAGACGTCGTCAGCTACGGCGACGGTATTGAGGAGACAACAGGCGAAGAGAAGAGTGTGCTTCGGGCATTTGTGGACAGCGCAAGCAGTGGCGACAACTCGTGCGTTCCCTTTCTTCTTCGCACTGCCCCCTTTGACAGCATCACGAAGACATCTTGTGTCAATACCGCCAGGCGCACGGCTACTGTCCGATGCCCTGATCTCGTCCCCCATTCTCTCAGACGACCGAAGCTCCAGCATCCCTGTCGAGTTTGGAGGTTCTGGTGATACCACAGGAGCGTCTGGTTCTGGTGGAACAAATCAATTTGAATTTGGCGTCGATCCTAGTTTGGACCCGGAGTTGGCTCTAGTGAGGATAAACTTTTTCCCAATTTCTTATCGCTCCGCCAACCTTGAATTTTAGGCACTACAAATGTCGATGCAAGAAGCACAAGCGCGAGAAGCGGCAGAGGCAGTTGCTGCCGTTTCGAATCGGGCTGAAACGACAACACATACGCCACCGTCTACTGCAACGGCGCCTGCAGAACCAACGAACGACGACGAGGAGCGGCTCCTCCAGGAAGCTTTGGCCATGTCGCAAGAACGCAATGATGTTGAGATGGAGGGTACGGATGAACTCGATGATGACGAGGACGAGGAAGCAGCAATTGCAAGGGCGATTGAGATGAGTATGCTTCCACAGGAAGATCAACAGGAAGACAAGAAATAGTTCCCATCATTACGAATTGTTTCTACTCCCTTAACATCGCTTTCCATCTGCATACATCTCAAACTCATGAGATCTTATATTTCAGGCTAGAAAACTAAAAGAAGATTATATTCTTTGGCATAAAACACGAGAACCATGTGCGACATTCAACTGTCCGCTCAAACTCTTGCTTAAGTACTCAACAGTTCTGAGACGCATTTGGTCTGAATAGTAAACATACCCCACAGTTCATCAGCGATCAGGCTTCTATCACTGCCGGGATGAATCTCCAAATCGATCTTGCAGCAGATTTCATAACGATAAGTAGGCCCCTTCGAGTTTCCCTTGTTTAGTCGTTTGGCTGGATAATCCAGCTTGCGTGCTTGCCGGGAAACAATCAATCATTGCCATACAGGTGAGGTTGTTACGAAAAGAACGGTGACGTATGCTCAATGACTCTGAATCAAGTGAGTCCACTAGCATCAAGGAAGAGCTTGCATCTGATATTAATCCCAGTCTCCTGAAAGTTTATATGAATCATTCTTTACCGGCAAGCACGGCAGAAGCTGAAATCACCAAACAACTAAATAAGGGACTTGAGTATCGTGATGAAATCTGCTGTAACCAGCAGTCATCATGTCAGACGTTCTCTTTATCGGACTTGGGGCCATGGGTGGAGCGCTAGCTCGCCGCTTGGCTGCCCCACAGGGTTACACAACCTTCTTACATGACCTCAACTCTCTTTCTGCTGAGAATTTAATGAGCGAAATATCTCAAAGCAAAGTATTCGACATATCGGCACAGTCTGAGCACCTTCCGAGTGTTGTGTATACCTGTCTTCCCACTTCTGCAGACGTCGAACAGGTTCTACGGACATTGCTAGACCGTGTCAAACGTGGAACACTCTGGTTAGACTGTACCTCTGGTGATCCATTCAAGGACAGAGAATTCGAAGCACTTTTGCGAGACAAAGAAGCTACCTTCGTCGATGTTGGTGTCTCTGGAGGTGTGATTGTTTTACCTTTATTCATTTCCTCCGTGGCTGATTACTGCAAATCCCGCGAGGCCCTCGGAGGGCTGCAGCTGGCTCGCTCACTGCCATGGTCGGGTGCCCAGTGGATGTTTTCCAGATAGTACAACCTTTTCTCAGGTCATGTGCGGAACATATCGTGCACTGTGGCAATACGGGTGCCGGTCATGCCGTTAAAGTGGTGAATAACATCATCATGGGTACTAATCTTGTAATAGCCTCTGAAGGACTGAGCATCCTTGCCAAGTACGGTGTCAGTCCAGCTGGGGCCCTTGCAGCCATCAATGAATCATCTGGGCGAAGGTAAGGGCGACCTTTTATATTATGGTCAGACTCTTAGATCCGAACACACGTGGGTAGCTGGGCAACTCAGGACAGGATGCAAAACTATATCCTGCCCGGGTCATATGACTATGGTTTCAAGCTCTCCCTTCTCGAGAAGGACATGTTGACTGCCTTACAGCTCGCATCTGGGTGTGGGAACACAACGCCACTTCTGACAAATTCTTTCCTTCTCGTCAGTCGAGCCAGCGAGACACTGAGTGCCACTGCCGATCACACAAGGCTAGCAGAAGTTGTCGCAAAACTACAGTCAACGACCCTTGTCATTCAAGCTCAACCCTCCGATAAACAGCCCAAATCCCCGTCTATGCGTGCTCTCGGTATCAAGCTCGTGGTATTTGATTGCGCGGGCACGATCATCGACGAAGGTGGACTTGTATACAAAGTCCTGCAACGAGTCATGCGTCGCGCTCCGGGCGGCCGCATCACATACACTGAGGAGGAATTCAACAGGTGGCACGGGAGCAATAAAATCGAAGTGATGCGTTTCTTTGGCTATCGTGCAGGAATGTCGGAAGAAGAGGTTCAGGGAATGTACACAGATTTTCTGAGTTCCCTACAAACTGGATATTTTAGCCCCGAGGAACGAAGGCGCTGTCACTTTGATACCAGGTGTCACAAAGCTTTTCTGCGAACTTCGTAGGGCAGGCATCAAAGTTTGTCTCAACACAGGTATGTCACCGGTCACTTCACACAACAATACAAACCAAGGACCTCTTTTTTGCAGGATATCCACATTTGATCGTGGATAGGTTGATACAGACCCTTAAGTTGGAGGACAAGATTGACGGCTTGGTGGTCGCGGAAGATGTTGGCATGGGCCGGCCTTATCCTTATATGATACAGCATCTTGCACGCCTACATAATATTGTAGACATGCGACACATTGCCAAGCTAGGAGATTCTGTCCGCGACATTGAGGAAGGACGTTTTTCGGGGTGCGGATTGGTTGTGGGTGTGCTAACTGGGGCTGATGGCGCCAATGACCACATCAAGGCTGGTGCAGATCTTGTAATGAAGAGTGTAGCAGACTTGTCCGTTTGAAAGCTGTGTGGATCATTTGTTCCCGTTGGTTCAGGTTGTGCTGTACATTGTCTCTAGGTATTGTCTCTATAGGCGCCAGTATCCGTGCTGCTTGTATTGTAAGTAGCCTTCTTGGAATCTCGGACGCTCGAACACATCAAATGAGTCTACTGAGGGCCTTGTTGACAGCCAAAGAATCCAACCTATCAGATGAACAGGGTGCGAGCATACACTTTTGCCAACGACTGGATTTTTGTAAACCTGTTTAGGATGTCTATACACGCAATCTGACGCCCTAAGTCTTCGGGGCATTATCAAATGCTTGGATCAAATCCTGTATGCTTCGTATTCTAGCATTCTAACAACAGGCGCTAATGTTCGCGGAACTCCTGGGGTAATTCTCACGAGTCTTTTCGTTTCCGTCCATCCGGAGCGAAGTTGCCGGAGTCGCCGGATCTCGTGTGATTCAGACATCTATTTAAAATGTTTGAAATATACAAGATCTTGCTCTCGATATCTCGTCATGGCTGTTGATCTCTCCAAAGTTGTTGGCTTTACGCTTCCAGACCGTCCAGTACGTGTACTTGCGAAAGGTCCTGGACCATTTTGACGTGTGTACACTACATAGGTTGGATGGAACAAGAGGGACCTGTTGACTTACGCCGTCGGAGTGGGTGCTAAGAGTGACGATCTTTCCCTCATATATGGTGCGTGAATCTCGTGCATCACATTCGACCTAATACCTACGACGAATTACAGAGCTTGGTGAGACAGGATCAACTCACAGGTCCATAAACGTCTAATCTTGGTCTCCAGAGAAGTCATTTGCTGCGATTCCTACATATCCTGTGGTGCTCCAGCTCAAGGGTGACGGTCAAGATGTGAACGTGTTCTCGGAACGTGTCAAGGGACGGCCCATTCCGGGCATGCCGCCCGTGGATCCCAATCGTATTGTACGTCTCACTTCATCTTGTGCCTGCTTCATATCTTTCTTAGCGCTTTCTGCTGTAGGTCCACGGCACGCAATCTATTGAAATTCTCAAGGAGTTGCCATTGGTCAGCGGACCCGGGTGGAAAATGACAACCCGCTACACCGGTGTTTCCGAGAACAGTGCGTATGGTCGAGTACGATATGATATTACAGGCTAATTAGGTCTTTTAGAAAGTGGTATTGTCGTTACTGCTGAGAACGTGCTCGTTGACCCCAATGGTGTTCCATACGCCAAGCTCTATGTAAGTTCACCTTGGAGTGTGTCTTCTGACGCTTGACGAACAATTCCAGAGTTCTGCCTTCAATGTCGGAGCTAAGGCGAAGGGTGACAAATACAACAAGACCATTGCTGGACCGCCCCAGGCAAAACCTATCCCAAAGGACCGGAAGCCAGATTGGGTAGTGAGAGATCAAACAACACCTGAGCAGGCGATCGTCTTCCGCCTTAGTGGCGACTATAACCCTCTGCACATAGGTTGGCACCTTCTACTTCTCAGCTCCTTTTCTAAACTCATATTTTTTATCGTCTCATAGATCCCAAAATTGGCGTGTCAGCTGGGTTCGGCGGCGTCATCCTTCACGGTCTGGCGACATTCGGCTTCGCCGCTAGGGGTATCATCAAGGCCATAGGTAATGGCGACCCTACGGCGTTGAAGCTTTTTGGTGTGCGGTTCACCTCGCCTGTGAAACCCGGTGATGCCCTTGAGACCTCAGTTTGGGAAGTCGGACCTGGTCCCAATGGAACTGTTGAGGTGACGTTCGTCACCAAGAATCTTACTTCCGGAAAGGTATGACTTCCTCATTTGTCCAATATTAGTTCTTACGTGAACCCAATCAAAGGTTGCGTTGGGTGGCGGCATTGCGTATATCAGGAAAGCTCCTTCACCAAAGCTGTAATCAATTCTCGAGTATATAAGAATCTATCATCGAATCTATCATAGTTCTGCTTCCAACACGCGCCTTCGATCCAAGAGATCATCGGCCTCCAGGTAACACCCTTTGAGCCACCTATTTGTTTCTCCTTCCTTCTGCTGTCCATCAATGTCATGAAATGCTGTGCGGGAATGTAAAACTCTACGATTGTCAAAGATGACCGCATCTCCCTCTTGTAGGGTATAACGATATGTATTTGAGGGATCGTTCAATGCCTCAGCGAAATGATTCAAGGCAGGATAGAAGGCATCGGGCGTAGACAGAGGCAAGGGCGCTTGAAACGGTGGAGAATAATTGATGTGGCTAATCGTGCCCGGTGGAGTGCCAGAGGCTGGATTAGCCAACTCAATTGTTGGGTGTTCACGATGGAGGTGGTGCCCGTCATTTACGTAGTGAAATGCGACGGGTGTAGTCGTGAGGATGTCAAAATCGGATGGACGTGTTTTTTTGAGCAAAGCAGCACAGTGAACAGCATCGACAAAGAGTGATTGTCCACCCTGTACTCTGTTTCGCAAGCAGTGTAAAATTTGATACCGAGGTGGATGTTCGAGATATCTTCCAAAATAATCAACGAGGTTTTGCAGCACCACAAAGTCGAAACGTTGCTTACAGGAGATCCATATGGAGGCCTAGATCTAGGTTGGTATATGCAACATTCTTGCTATTACGAACATTTCTAACATCCCATAGCCGTCCATAAAACGTTGTCCGGATGTAACCGAACATCTCCGCAAGGGTGGGGAGCTCACATGTTTCGTGTGAGGTCTCTATCGGAGGGACATCCTTCACAAAGAGTAAACCGTATCTCGAGATTTGTTTGAGAGCAGCTAGCATTCCTTCAGGAGTTTGCAAAGATCCGTACGAGATAAAAAGATCCCGAGTTTGAGTTATAACTCTATTATTCCAGGGATCGCTCACAATTTCTTTGTGAAAGGCAACAAGTTTTGCCGGAGAGGAGTGACGCTCAAGGAATGAGATAGGGAAATGAGATTTGTGACCATCCGTCCACTCGATCGCAATTCCATCATCTAAAAGACGAACACCACCTTCGATTGGCTTGACATTCAACGGTATATCAGACGATTTGTGTAGTTTTTGAGATGTGGTAGGATGTATGCATTCGGGAGATTGGCAGGAGTCTCGGAGCCAGACGTAAGGGAAAGTAGCCTCGAGAGCGTCTACAGTCAGGGAAGAAGGTCCTTTAGTCAGAGTCGACCAGCTTCGTCGATAAAATGATCGATTGACAGAGGAAACTCGCGAGTGTAGATTTGCCTGTCGTAATGAGCGGCGTAGCAGGAAAGGAATGTTCATGGTGCCGGGGGTGAACTTTGAAATTTCAAATTTCAGTCTCGAACCTAAAAAGATCGGTCGATGGGACCGGATCCACAACGGCCCGGACATGATAGCCGTTTCAGAAAGTCTGTGGGCAAGAATTCAACCAAGACCATATATCGGTAACAAAATCTAGAATATATTCGAAATTACACTGCCGAGCTGTTCCTCGGAGGATTTTTGTTTTTTACGACTCCGCGAACCCTCGTCAGAATCATCGCTCCGTCGCTTGGGCTTGGTCGTGCGTTCCTTCAGCGGTTTGAACTGCAGCTCCTCCCCCTTTTCGCGTTTCTTCTCAGCTCGTTTGTCCAATACACGGGCAAGCTCCACGTTCTTGAGATATTCTTGTTGTTCTTGTTTTGAATGAGACAGCTCTACACGGAGCTTAGCAGCATGTATAGCAGCTTCGTGGGCTGTGGCAGGTGGAATTGGTGTCATGGTTCATAGACATGACATGATTCCACACTCACCGACTTGCTCAGTCAGCATATTCCACTTGAACCTCGGTAAGTACTTCATTGTCCAGACATCATCATGCCAACGTGTTCCCTTTTTTCCGCCGATGGGCTGTGCATTGAGCATCTCAGCGACCTGCCGGGCGACTTTCTTGTCCTTGAATTCGACCCAGCCCTCGGTATAATGCGCCTTTTTCGTTGAGGTATATTTTTTCCGAAGATACGCACGCTTAGGATCTATTCAAGAAGGTCAAGTGAAGCTATACGCGACACGAAATCGCCAGCATACCTTCTTGTTGTAGATACACGCGTCCAACCTCTCCATGTAAGCTCATGAGATGCCGTACCTTACTCGGGCGCATCCCTGGAGGAATCCGTGAGATATAGATGACCCCAGCTCGGTCCTGAATCTTCTTGAACTCCTCCAACGCTTCGCGCGTCAGCGGTTTGACCGTTTTCTCGAGTGGCCCAGAAAAGCCCTGCGGGTGCATGCCGTCGCCCATGTCGCCTGGTTTAGAATAGTTCTCTTCATCTGATTCTCCCTCCCGATCAGAAGCGTCAGAATGCCCCAGCCGAGAAGGGCCAGCTTCAAATTCTCTCAATTGAGAGCTGTCCATTGTAGCAACCCAAGGTACCTGATCGATGTATGGATGGAAGAGTGGCGGAAGAAAGAAATTCGCCTTGACATTAAATTTGAAACCAAACAACACCTGACATTAGCAATTTTGGCATGATCATGAACTTCCGGTCCATTTCGCTTCTGCGTCGTCCTCATACTCGTCCGTTTGCCTCCCAGCCTCCACCTGCGCCCCATGCGTCGTCTCCAATGCCACGATTCAATCTAAAGGCCATCCTGGCCGCAAAGGCAAAGGCTCGAGCAGAAAGAGCAGAAAGAGAGAAAAAGCCCCTCCGTGATGATAAAATCCCTTACCGCCTCGTCCGTGTTGTCGACTCGGAGACCGGAAAACTCAGTGATATCCAGCCACTTAAGGCTGTTCTTGGCAAATGTGAGGACCGCAAACACTACGTCGAGCTCATAACCGAAACCCCCGAGCCAATCGTCAAAATTTTCAACCGCTATGTCGAAACCACTCGCGCTGCCGAAGCAGCACACCGAGCACGCGAGGTCGTACGTCAAAATATGCACAAGGAAGTCCAACTCAGCTGGGGAGCTGCGCCTGCCGACCTCGCCCACAAGGTCAACAAGGCCCGCGAGGATCTCTTACGTGGAGTTCGCGTCGATCTCGTTTTTGCGCGCAAGGCAGGCCAGCGCAGGCTCGGTGCTGCCGTGATGCAACAACGTGCATCGGAGGCTATCAAGGGCTTGCTGGACGTGTGTAAAGAACGCAAGGAACGCGACGTCCGCCCTGCTCAAGGTCTGCTCGCCATATTTCTGGAGGGTACTACACGCGCTCGCGCTGCAGCTGATACCCGTGATACCACCAAATCTCAACCCGAGCCGTTCTCTGGCAAGAAGTTTGTTCTATTGCCAGATAGCACACTCACCGACCAGGAGCACCTGATCCGCAGGATGCATAAAGAATTTATCAAAGGCGCTCGTGTCGAGCTTGTACTTTCAGGAAAGGCTGGCACGCCAAAGGATGAGCCACTAACTGTGGATGAACTACAAGTACGCGCAGGGAAACTGCTCAAGCCACTCGAAGGCGAAGGGGTGAATGAATGGAGAGAACGAGTCTACAAACCCGTCTCAGCGAAATTGTCCATGTTTCTGTGGAAGGACGGCAAGCGCACAAAGGACAAAGTCGTAGTGCACAAGGGCCCAAAACTCAAAAAGATGAAACCAGGCGACATTCCGAACTTGACTGATGACTAGGCTTATAATAATGAATCATTGTTATCGAATACACATGATACTTTTGCTATTGACTTAGAGACGGGCTGTTGAGGGCGAGTCAATCCGAGTAGCGTGTGGAAAAAATGAGATGACCGCACCGATGTTGCCGAGATCCTTGCACGCTTCTTTGGCCCGCTCAGCAAGCGTCTTCTCACCCTCACGCACCCAGACACGAGGATCGTAGTACTGCGCAAGTTACAGAAGTCAACGGTTATCCGACGGAACCAAAAATCACACACACCTTCTTGTTTGGCTTGTCGGCTCCCTCTGGGTTACCAACTTGCTGCATCAAGTAATCCTTCTTTTTCAAGATGAAGTCACGGATACCGCAGAGATACGCAAACTGGGTATCAGTATCGACGTTCATTTTGACCACACCGTGGCTAACGGCGGTGGCAATCTCCTCCTTGGTGGAGCCGGATCCACCGTGGAAGACAAGGAACCTGGGAAAGAAGCCAACTCAATCACCGTGTTCTTGATGGTTTGAGAACAGTACTCACAGCGGCTTCTCTTGCGTGCCGCCGAGTTTCTGGCTCGTGAATGCCTGGTGTTTTCCGAGGAGTGCAGGCTGGAGTCTGACATTTCCGGGCTTGTAAACACCGTGAACGTTGCCAAAGGCAGCGGCGATGCTGAAGTTGGGGCTGATAGCGCTCAGCGCAGCATGGACGTCGTAGATGTCCTCCGGTTGAGTGTAGAGGGCAGCGTTATCAACACCGGTATTGTCAACGCCGTCTTCCTCACCACCGGTGATGCCAATCTCCATTTCGAGCCAGAGGCCAAGGGGAGCCATGCGCTTAAAGTACTTTACGCAAGTGGCAATGTTCTCCTCCTTGGACTCCTCCGAGAGATCAAGCATGTGAGAGGAGAAAAGGGGCTGTCCGTGCTGTTTGAAATACGCCTCGTCGGCCTCGAGCATACCATCGAACCACGGAAGGAGTTTGTGCGCACAGTGGTCGCTGTGGAGGACGACGGGAACACCGTAGGCCTTGGCTGCGATGCGGATGTGGTGTGCGGCGGCAACCGCGCCGGCGATGGAGGCTTGTTGCTTGTCATTAGCAACGCCTTTGCCGACAAAGTAGGCAGAGCCTCCTTGAGAGACCTGGAGGATGATCGGTGATTTGATGTCCCTAAAGCCGAGTTGAAGAAACGTTACGATAGGAGCCTCTCGTATCGCTCACCTGGCAGCCTCAAGGACAGCGTTTGCGGTCGAGGAAGAAGTGACGTTCTATTACATGTACAATAGGTCGATCAGGTGCAAACACGACATCGAGTCACTTACGATGGCCTGCAAGGAAAACTTGAGGGAGATCGTTGCCCGAAGACGAATAAAGACTTACTGGGATAGCAAACTCCAGGAAAACGTAAGCTCAGCGCGACATCTCAAGGACGAAAGACCAACGTACATTGTTCTCCTTGGCGTACTCGAAGAGCTTCCTCACGTTATCGCCAGTCAGCACACCGGTCTTGTCCATCGTCAGCGATCGATACAACAGCATCCAACGCCAACGTACCGGGACAATATCAAAGATACCCATGTTTTAGCGTTGAGAGAAATCCAGAGACGGTGGTGGTTTATCAGGACAATCCGAGATTTTATCACATCTCCCCAGATTACATCACTTGTCACGTTGTCACGTTCACGTCTCTAGCGATTCTTCCGACCGCGTCCGACATAGCTTGAGGTTCACCGGAACGAAAATCATATGTTATTCTATGTTGATCAATTTCACGCTAGCCCTAGTGGTCCAACCATTTGTTGAGGGCGTCTAGTATAGATCCCACTGATGCGCCACACCAATACCATCTACGCGGATCGAAAACAAGCATTTTATCATTCCTAGAATCACACATTCACCAAAGGCAACTCGAGCCATCGAAAGAAACTACATGTCCACAAAAACCTAGTAACCAACTAATAACCAGGTGACCATATGGTATGTGGGATTCAGAGAAAGGGTTTTTCATGCATGCACGTGAGGTAGTCAAAAGAAAGTCTTGAAGGCCAGTAGGAGGGGGTGATTAGCAATGGTATCCGGTGAGTAACAGTGGAAGCAACTTGGATTCGACTGGGAGGGGGGGGGTTGCATGAGGAGAGAAATTTTTGTATGAAAACAAAACATGAATGAAGAGCTGTTGGTTCAACGCACATTATGTGAGCGAAAACAAAAAAAAAAAAACAAGCACGAAACCCGACAGCGAAAGCGATAGACTGTAACAAGCAGCTGATTTACGTCTCAGCAGCTGGAGCAGGGGCTGGGGCTGGATCCGGGGCCTGCGTCGCAACCACCGCGTCCCCCCCCGTGCTACCACCTTTAAACCCTCCTCGAGTCAGGCCCGCCGCCGCAAACCCTCTCGCTGCATAGGAGCCTCCACCTCTGCCTCTTGCTCTTATCGTTCCACGCCCTGCACCCTCTCTCGACTCCTTGTCCGTCGCCTGCATGACTTGAGGAACAATATCATTGAGTTTCTACAGTTTATCAGTATTACGTCAAAGCGCTGTAAAGCCGAACGCACCTCTGCATGTTTTTCGAGCCCAGTCTTCATCGAGTCCTCGTTTTCAAAGTCCACATACGCAATCTTGGCACGATGCGCATAATGCGGGTTCGCCGCTGGCCAGTGAATCTTCATAATCTGCGCCACTCATGAGCGTTTAATCCAGAGACACACACACCAACTGACCTTGTTCCCCACCTCCCCAAAGAACTCTTTAACCTCTGCATCGGTCGTACTAAACCCATTCGGCATGCGCATAAAGATCGTCCACGGATGTCTTGGAGGTTTGCCAGACTTGGGCGTGCGCACGCCCGAGCTTCCTGTCTCGGTCATGGGGGACTTGGGACCCGAGTCTGACGACACAGTCGCACCGGATGCACTATCGGGCAATGCGGGCGCAGTCGTACTCTGTGGCGTAGTGCCTTCCTTGTCATCTTTCTTGTCCTTTTCCTTGTCAGCCTTCTCCCGCTCTTTCTTCTCCTTCTTCTCCTTCTTCTTGGCCTTTTCACGCTCTGCTTTTTCAGCTGCGGCACCGTTTACCTTGACGACGGTGGGGCTGTCTTTGTCTAGAGTAACGGGGGGAGGGGAGGTTTGTGCTGCATCAGGAGCAACCGCAGGGGCAGGGGTGGGGGTAGTTGTCGGGGCTTGGCTGATATTAGACGGGGGAAGGGTGGCATTGGGCTGGCTGGGCGTGTGGGCGGTTGTTGCGGTGCGTCTGTATGCAAAGTTGAAGCCTAGATGACCGTCAATAGAGGAGCATGTTTGACAGTGAGAGACGGACCCTGGCTTCTGAGATCAGCGCTGATTCTACCCTCCTTGACATCGAGTACAAGAGAACCGTACGCGGCATCGCAGAGATTCCAGTTCCAGCAGTTCTTCCACGCGGGCTCCTCATTTGCGGACGGAGACGGGACTGGAGGGAGACGCTCAACAACACTCAAAGCCTTGTCCATGAGGACCTTCTGATGGTCATCCATGACAGCCTCGACCTGAGGTCTGACGGACTCCCAAACCCTATCGAAGCTCTGCTTGCCGACCAAGATCTTGTGACGGAAACCCTCATAGTCACCCTGTACGCTGAACTCGTTGTAGGAAGTTGCATAGCGGAAGTGAAGGCCGGCAGAGATGGTGATGTCTGCCTTGAGGACGAGTGCAAGCTGGGCGATGATGCCCTCGCGACCGGGGCTGGCATGGGTGACAAGGACACGTGTCTCTGTGTTATCATAGACGCGTTGTGCGGTGTCTACGAGCTCGCCGATCTGGAGGGCCGTCGTCCACATGGTGCCCTGACCGCCGGCAATGGTAGCGTGGCCGTCGCCGTTGTCAAACATCTTGTGGGGGACGAGTGCGCCACCAAGACCAAGGAGACGGAGCTTGACGCCGGCGAGATCGATGCAACGGGTGGTTGCTTCGTCGAGGACATGGAGGTTGTCGATGGCGTAGGAGCCCTGGCGGAACTTTTCGAGGATGCGGACGTCCTCGCAGGCACCCCAGACGGTGTATACTGGGACGTGGAGCTTGATCTGGGCGGAAAGGAGGAGAGGAAACTCGGAGAGCAGGGAAATGTTGACAACGCTGCGGATGGCATCTATTGGCTGGAGGTTGAGATGTTCGCGCTGGGCGGACGGGATGAAGGGGGTGTAGGAATCGAGGTGGCGGAGGGTGCGGTCGTTGATGCCGTTTGGCTCGAGGCTGGCGGCGTCTGTGGAGGAGGGAGTGAGCAGGAGACGAGGAAGGACGACGAGGAGGTACCAAAGAAGCCAAAGTCGCCGGTGTGGACGATGGCGACGGCGTTGTGCTCGCGGGCAAGGTGGTTGAGGACAGAGAGGTGGCCGCGGATGTCGGCGATGCAGAGGACGCGGCCGCGGCTGGAGTCGAGGACGGCCGTCTGCGTGTTGACCATCGAGGAGAAAACCAACTGTGCTCGGCAATTCCCGACGTGTCATGCTCCCGCACTCGCTGCTCGCCGGGCACGTCAGCGTCGCCGCCCCGTTTGCCGTCGTCCACGCACGCTTTGTCCCCCGCGCTGCCGACGACGCCCTCGCCGCCATCGACCGCGCACGCACCCGCCTCCTCCCCCACGCCGCCCTCCTCGACGCCCTCCTCACCAGCGTCGACGTCGGCCGCACGCCCTGCATCTACGTCTTTGCCGTCACCGCGGCCGACGACGCCCCCCGTGCCGCGCAGAGCCTGGGGCAGCTCCAGCTCGACGGCCTCGCAGGTATGGCTGCTGCACCAGATCGCCGACAACCCTAACCCCACCTGCAGGCGGCGAGCCCGGCTGGTTCAGCTTTGACGATGTCTGTCCGACGCCGGGGGCGGCTCTGCGGACAGTCTGCAGCCACTTCCTCGAGGCTGTGCGGGTGCGGCTGATCGACGACATCGCGCGGGCTGCGGCGGACTCGCGGCCCTTGCGGCGAGTCACGCGCGTCGGCGGCGGCTTCCTTCTCGGTGCGCCGTCTTGCAGCAGCAATGAGTGGAGTTCGAGCTGGGAGCACCGTGTGCAGTCAAGGTAGCTGTCTGACTTTGCTGTGGCTGCCGCGCTGACCGCGCCACAGACCGCTGCTCTTGTGCCAGCTGCAGGTGCATCTGCGCAGGACGGCGCTGGCCATCCATCCCCTGCTGCTCCCCACGCCGTTCCTGCCGTTGTCGCACTGCCTCCCCGTGCCCCCTGGGACCCCCGTCACCCTGCTGCCCCATGCCACCCCCGCATTCTTCCTGGCGCGCTACAGCGGTCCGTCGTCGGCCCTCACGGCCCAGTTTGAACAGTCGCTGCAGGGCCGCGGCGTAGGCGCCTGGTCCTCGTCCAAGCCCGACTACGTCATCGCGTGGATCAGCGTCGAAAACAAGCAGGGCGAGGACAAGGGCATCGTCCTCGTATACCCCACCGCCCTCTGCCTGGCGTTTTCTGCACCCCCACGTGCCCCGCTCGACCCCATTCCCTCTCTCCCCGCCGCCCTCCAGCCCTCGCCCCAGCCTCCCCCGAGTTCAGCCGCCCCATGCCCCCCGGGCCGCCCAACTTCCGACTCTGTCCGTGCCTTTCGTGCCCTCGCCCTCTCCAGGTCCAAAGACATCCGCCACGTCGCCGCAGAGGTCGCCGCGTACGTCGATGCCGTCGCACGGGACCGCGAGAAGGAACGTGAGCGCCTCAAGCGCGAGCGGGAAACCAACGCGTCGAGTCTTGTCCGTCCGACAATCCAGCCACCGGGTCCAAGTCTTCCGCCCCCGCCGGTCTTTTACCCGTCCCCGCCACAAGCCGACACCACCGGCCCGACTTCCCAGTCCACCTTTGATCCCTCTTGGCCAATGCAACCACAGCCCTATCTCGCCATGGACATGGACTTTGACATCGCCATGGACATGGTCATGTCCCCCTTTGACGTCAGCACCTCCCGGGGCGGCCCAAGTCACACCGCCGACACCGCAAGTGGCAGCGGGCTCGACTTTGACGACACCGCGTTCACAGACGACGACTTCAGCTTCTTTGACCGGCCTTCTGCACCCACCGCTATGACTACATCAACCCCCGCCATAAGCCCTCTTTTCACAACCGACATACCTTCCGCAACTCCACACGTATCCACCTCGGCCGCAACCCACACCCCCACACCTGCTCTTCCAGATCTCCTCCCGCCTTCCCCAGGTCCAACACCGCCCAGCCACTCGGCCCCTGCCACTCCCACCGCAACCGTCCACCTTGATCCTTTCATCGGCTCCAACTCAACCTTTGACCCCATCCCATTTGCCGATTATCACCGTCTTCTCGACGGCAAATACGCCGTTGGAAAATTCTCTGCACCCGACGTTTGTGCAGATAAAGTCGGATGGCGCAAGGACTACATGGCAGCGACCGACCCCAGAATCGCCGTCGTCCGCAAACTAAAACGCAAGCTGCCATTCGATCAAGGCGGAAAGGTCGTCAAAAGCCCTACGTCAACAACTTTTCCCTCTTGGGTGGATGACTGGTCCTCCTCAGCTTCTACTAGCACCTCAAGCCACGACGCTGACATCGACTCTGACTCTACTGCGTCTACCCGCTCCCCGAGTCCGAGTCCAAGCCCACCCCACTCCCGTCCGACAACCCCACCACCAACCTATCTTCCTCTCGGACCCACTCTCCTCTCGACCCACTTCACCCACTCTTCCCTCCTCCCACTCAGCACACCCCTCCGCCGCCCGTCCTCTCCCCTCCCCTCTTCCCATCCCCACATCCATCCCGCCGCATCCGCTCTGACGCCTGTCTCGCCCGCAGCGACATTAGGCCAATCCAAGTCCCTCGAGGCCGCCGCAGCGATGATAGCGACAGAGGTCGTGGAGAACCCTCCTTGGGCCGAGGCGTGGCGCGCTAGCACCCTCGTCGCTGGCCGTGTCCCGGGGGAAGTGTGGCTTGCTGATGTGTGTGCTATTTCACAGCTCCTTGGGACTGTTCCGGGCGTGGAGGGGTCTATGACTTTGGAATCACTTTTCTGTGAGAGTGAGAAGGAGACGACGGAGAAGGCGAAAAAGGGCAATGTAAACATGCTCGAAGCGCCAATGATAGCGATTGGTAAGGGGGATGCAGTGATACAGGTTTTGCCTACTGCTCTCAGATTTTGGGAGAAGCTTGGCTTGGGACCAAAGGGAGGGGCAAAGAACGGGACTGTATTTGTACTGTTTGAAGATGAAGGCGAGCAGAGAATGCAGCAGGTCCAGGCATGGTTGGAGACTGTTGCTTCCAATTATGAGGTAGGGTCGGTCGTGTTTCATTCTCAATACTTGTTGAATGCTTCTAGGGGCGCCATTTGGGCACTCTAATACCTGGCAAAAACCCTGCCTGTCCGAGAGACGGGTTGTTACCCTTACGGTTCGATTCCTCGTTCCGCAAGACGTTAGGTACGTACAGTTGGTTCTCAGGATATCCATGTGACACTTTCTTGTCAGCTTCCCTCATCGCAAGCCTCGCATCTCAATCCAGCATCTTCTTCATCGTCATTCCAATGCTCACACTGACATTCGCATCCCCCACTCTCCGGCAGATCTTCACCGCCGTCACCAAAGCGTCCAAAACCTACTCTGAAGTCCACTTTCAATTCGTCCCAGAACAACTCCTTCATGACTCCTTCACCAATCCCGCCTTTGACTACTCCATCTCCGATATATGTCTCTCAGTCTACGACCGCATTCTCACACCAGTTGACCGCTTAATGTCCCGCTCATTCGAGCACGGTGTGCGCGTGCGGAAGTATTTTCAGCAGCCAGCATTGACCCTTGCAAGGCCGATCTATAGCAAGGCGACGTTTGTGCGTGCAGCGCATGCGTCTCTTGACGTCATGGACCGTGATACGTTCTTACATGTCGGGTACCAGCTTAGTCAATGCGGCAAATGGATCCTGGCAGCGTGTGTGGATCAGCGCGGTGAGGCACATGATTTGGGTGTGTGGTTGATGCAGACGCCTGGTGAGGGTGATCCAGAGGATGTTTCGGTCGAGGTGTCTATCGTTCGAAAAGTTTGGGATTTTGCAATTCGGTTTGCGAAGAAAGCAAATGTGGAATGGAGAGTGGTGTTTTCGAAGCTAGGGGCGATTGGAGAAAATGAACTTGATGGTATGTATTCACGTGTCCTTCACGGTGCTGTCGGGCTCACGATACCTTTTCTCTAAAGCTTGGACTAGCTGGATTGATAGTAACTCGCGAGGTCTGCATATACTGAGCTTTACCCTACTCTCTGTTGAGCCGAATACTCCTTGGACTTTCATTTCGACTCGGACGCCTGCCCCCAAGTTGCCAAAGGCCCACAATCTTTCCCGAGTCTCTTCAAATGCCAAGGTGCAGCCGCAAATCTTCACCGACATTACATGGACCATATTTGCAACATCTCCCTACAACCATCTTTCTCAATCTTACCCTCCCTCTTTTGCTGATCTCGGCATCTTACTTTCCCATGTTCCCGAAGACGTTGGCCAATCAGCCGGGTATGAGCAATCTTCTCTGCCCCACCCACTTCCCCTCCTACCGCGATCCTCTACGACACTGATCTGCGTTCCCGCCACACCCTCTCCTACCTCAATATCAATGTTGCACCTTCATTTACTCCATAGCATCCGCCGGCCTGGCTTCGCATCTTCCGCACAAGACATCTCTTCTTTGCATACGGCAATCACACAGAATTTCCACGAGCTCGCTGTCCTTGCTCGCGCCCGATGGCGTCTCAACGTCAACCCGATCCTGCCATTCCATCTTGCTGCCGTGGAAGCGATGCGAATAGCCCTTGGCCGTGATCAGTATGGTATAGACATCGCTGACAGCGCTTGAGACCGGGTATCCGTGAACACATCTAATCTGATTCTGCGCTCACCCCGAGTGTATTTCATTGTACGAGTATGATTCATCGTTGCAGCATCCCTTTCTTATGATCTTTTTGCACACCTCACTTGGAGCTTTATGTCAATTATTGGAATTCTTGCCTGCAGAAAGTAATTTCTTACATGACACAATCCAGTTTGAAAGGACACGATCTCAACTTTCGCAAACGGACCTTGAGGTCACCATGGGAGAGCAAGAAATACCCAAAAAGAATGAAAACCACTGGAATGGAGCGCCAAGAAAGTGCTATAGTCAATGCATATCAGTTTATTAGTCTGCTTAGAAAAGTAGCCAATGGGCATTAGAACAGCAGGAGGCAATGTTTGAAAAGGAAAAAAGGGAACTACATGAGGTATGTAATATTGTCCTTTCAACATAAAGTATATCATTTTAATAGATTGCAGTTGCCTATAATTGCAGTGTGCAGAAAAGCAGTAGTGAATCTGCTTGTACCCTGGTTGCATTTGACCCAGAGAGGGTCCTGTCTCTGTTTTATGATCAGGATCACACAAGACATCCATACAATCAAAGGAAGACTTTTTACTGCAACTCCTGAGGATGATCATGTCTACCTGGATCAACAATATGATGGATGTGGACATTGACGTCAGTGTGGCTGCAGTATTTGAAGAGTCCAGACCTGTCAGCATGCCAGCAACAGGTACTGTCATTGTTGTTGAAACCACCAAAGGAGAAACTACAATCACTGTTGCTCTTGCCTCCTGCTCGGGTAACAACAGCCACATCACTGTTTTAAAGCAGCCTATCTTTTGATGAGATTGTGCAAACATAGAAATGAGCAGGTTGTGGTGTTGTGCAAATTCAAGACATGAAGAACATCATTCAGGGAGAAGGCAACATGGAGTGGTAGCAAATAATTCAAATTTAATGCATGATAAAATCAGTAAAGTAAGACAAATGCAGAAAAAGTTTCTGCATACCCCAAATTCTGATGGTGGCTGATGAGTCAGCTAGAATTTAGGACTGGCAAAGGGGAGCTCAAGTACCAGGATAGTTGCCCCTATAGCTCTCCTATATGTATATTCCATGCTCTGGCAAGCTCCAGACATGAGGAACTAAAGAGACAGGGTCTGGGGAATGATCTGAGTAGGTCCAGGGAACTCTAGGTGAGGTGCAAGGGGCAGCATGAGCAGGGGGCAAGCACTGGGGTGTAAGGTATGAGTTTTGGGGGTGGCTATCAAGAATGCAAGAATGTCTAGGTCACACAAATGAAGGAAGCGTTGAAGGAAGATCAGGTATGGAGTGATTGGACCTTGTGGATAACTTGGAATGGGGTCTGAGCAAGTATGCAGGGTTGTAGGAAAAGGTACTGGAACATGGAGATAGAAATGGAGGTCAGAGATGAAAGGAAATAGAGTTGAAATGAGATAGGCACACAAGATGGAAATGGAAAAAGAAAAGACAAGGATGAGAACAATAACAAGAACAAGAGACAAGACAAGACAAGACAAGATAATGTGAGAATGAAAATGAGATAGAATTAAGAGATAAGAAAACATGAGACCAGAACAACAAGATGAAACAGGGCACTAACATAGGTAATATCAAGACTACTATAACTGATATTACTCTATGACTTAAATACTATTGGGGAACCTCCTCTGGGATAATGGGTCTAAGGGTGGGGCTCATCAGGGCCACACAGGTCTGACAGGTGTCCAGTTCTGATCTGGTGGGCAGGTTGTAGTGATGCTTTGATGCAGATCCATGATACATGAGGTATGCTGGGGGGCCAGGAGTCAATGTTAGAGTTACCTGGGTTTTTAGTGGGGGTCGGGAGAGTGACAGGGCCCACTAGCAGAAGCACTGGGGTTTGCTGGAGAAGTGTTGGGGTCAGCTGTAGTGGGTGCTGGGGGTGGATGGGAGTTGGAGGGGTTGAAGGGAGGAATGGTGCATATTCTGGGCTGTTGGGGTTGCTTGGGGTGAAGCTTGGGAGTCAGATGAGTCATGACATCACCCTCCTTTCAGCAACACAAGACCCTCAAGGTGTGGGATGTGGTATGGTGAGCAGCAGTAGCATGGGAATTGAAGTTGGAGCATGATTGACTCTTATCAGGAAGCTCCTCCTAAGAAAATGAAAGGGAGGAGAACATATCCTAGTGCTCTATAGTTACCTCTCCATGTCTTCCTCTGAGTCATTGTTGTCTGTCCTCCTCCCCCCTCTGACAAGAACCATGTCAATGTCTGGGCAGAGTATGAGGGTTGCCAGGAGAAGTTTGTGTAAGGGGAGGTCCCCTAGGACTGTTTGACTCTATTCCAGGCTTAGTCCAAGGATGATTCACCATTCTAGCTCATCTGACATACCACCCATCATGCCCTACACCCTTCTGTCCCCATTATTCACCTTCCATGAATCACATGCTTGGACCTTACTCAGTATAGATTAATTGTTAGCCCAGTTCCATACACACCACTGACAGATGAATTAGTTATGTTAGCCATCATTTCTAGCAATGTAGCATATAGGATGGTCTGGAGGATAGAATATCCTCAGACTGAATGATAGCAGTGTTTCCCAGGTCTATTCACCAAACTGACTGTAAGTTCCCTTAGTGATGTCTGACTCCCTTTGGCCTCTGCCTCAACCCTTGTTTGACTCTAGCCTATGTTAGTGCCTGCTGGACTCTTGCTTGTCTCTCAGCACTTGGCCTTGCAGGATAGGAGTATCCAACATCATTGAGCAATCTCTTACAGTTTGATTGGTGCCAGGCTTGGAGGAGGGTAGACTTGATATACTGTTGTTATGAGTGCAATGACCCTGTGTTCAGTATCCTACTGACTGAGTTTGACAGAGTTGTCTCTGGCCATGGCAGGCTCCTCTGGGGCCCCCTCTCAGGCCAGTACTTCAGGGCAATTCTGCTTGGCCAGCCCCAGTGCTGCCAGTTTGCCCTTCCAGCCTGAGCTTGGGGCCAGGGATGGTACAAGTTGTCCTAGAGGCCCAAAGAGTGGCACAGGCAGAGGTGATGCTGGAGAGATTTGTAGAGGCAGTTGAGTGGATGCAGGGTCCCCCAACTCTAGAGTGGTGTGAAGCAGAAGCCCTGGTAAGTCATTGAAGGTTCCATACCCATACTCTGGCTGAGCAGTTATTTAGTGCATCCTCTATGCCTGGCATGGGGAATGTTGTGAATTTGAGGAGTTATTGATGGGGTCCTGCCAGGACTTGTCTATCTGCCTTCCATGCTGTGCAAGGTATGGGAAGTGTTCTATCTTATAGAATTGGCATGCAGCCTATATAGCCATGAAGCAGGGGTGGGAGGGGAGATAGGTTGGGTAATGGAACAGCTGGGTAAGGGGTGGAGGAGTAGAGTATCAGGTTGGGGGGAGGGATTGTTGCAACTGGGGCACTCTGGGCTAGAGGGCAAGGGGTTGGAGGGTGACCCATAAAGCAGGTGGGGCCACTGTAGAGCAAGTGTAGGGATGTGGCTCTGACCATCAATAAGACCCACTTGTTGCTGAGCATCATTACCACCATCTCAGATTATCTTATCTGATGTAGCACCTGGCTCCAACATAGCCCCATCATATGAAAGCCTAGGCCTGAGACCTAGAAGCACTTGGTTGAGACCTTTCTTACTGACAGTCACTAGCATCATTACATAGCAACAAAGGGACTTTTGTTTTTCAAAAATCAAACACTAAAAAACACATGACCTTCATTTCCATGTTTCTTGTCTTGCTTAACCAACATACCTAAACAGCATCTACACTTCAGACTTTGATGTGTGGTATGATTTCTTTTATATTTGATAGATATTATGCAGCTTTGTCATTGCATACATATCCTTGGAAACCATATTGGCACCTGGCATGCACCCACTGACAGATGCTGTCACTGGCAGCGACTACTTTTATTGCTGACTACTACACTTACAAATTATATAAATACCCCTTGTACATACCTAGTCAAAAACAGAAAATACACACCCCCCAAAGTACAGCTTTGAAGTTCCCTTAACTCTCAGACTTCAGACTTCACTCTCATATCTCTTCCTTGTCATCATTAATGGCTTAGCAACAAGCCTTGATGACCTAGCATTTGATATAAGTGTGTACACCATCTACAGGTGTTGTTCTTGTCTTTTTGCAATGTTAGCATCTATGGCTAACAAAGGGGCACAGTGGCTCAGCTGGCACCACTGTGTCCCAAAAAGCAGGTCATGTGACTTACAAGTGCAAGGTCAGGGTTTTGACTCTAGCTGGGTGTGCCTGTGTGGAAAAACACCTTCAACACCACATGGGTTACTTCAACGCCACTGGAAAGCCACCACCTGCATGTGACTGATTAGGAAGGCTTTGTTGGTCAGGCCACCCCAGAACAACTAATCAGCATGTGATACAAAGAAGCATGGTGACCACCATGCCCATGACCAGATGAGAAAAACAGATGGTTTCCCCAGCTTGACAGATTTGGGAGAGGGTCTCAGAGTCCTTGCAGACCAAGTGGGTCAAGGTATAGGTAGGCAAGAGGATAGGAGTCAATAGTTTGATCAGGCTGCTGAAGTTACTGTGTGGTCCATTGGATGGTTCGGTGAGGTAATTACTGCAGTTGCTGGTTTGATCAGGTGCCTAGCCAATTGGTCTGGCATGTCTGTCACTAGGCGGCCCACTGGCCATTCTGTTGTGGGTTCCAAATCTTGGGATCAATCTTCCAAAAGTATTGTCTGGGCATGGGGAAGGGTGGAGTCATGACTACCCTTGGTGAGAGTTGACTAGAGGGAGGCTCTGAGCTGGCCAATTGGGTTCCAGCCCTACACCAATCAACTCTGACTAAGCCTTGCCAAGTATAGCTGGGTTCAGAAATTGGGAAGGCATGTTAATGGCAGATGGTGTGGGGACTTGGTGTGGGGACTTAGTGTGTGGGAAAGTAGTATAAACTCCAACAAAGTCAAATTATAGTAAAGTAGCTATGAGGTGTAACTGGCATCAGCTGAAAAGGGATCAGGCCAGAG
>JAGGAV010015662.1:0-34834 GCA_017657295.1 Termitomyces sp. DKA64 | reverse complement strand
AAAGTTTTTTAACCGAGCTTAGACGAGCGAGTCCCCAGGGAGCATTGGTCCTATATGGTATGGCTTAACAAACCACACTAGACTGAGGACGAAAAAAAACCAAACTGTGTGGTAACTACTGAGGTATGTGCAAAACCGTCCTCAGCGATCGATTCAACGTCATTATGTGCGCGCAATACATTCATCTGATCTTCAGTGAATTCGCCTTGAATGAAAGTACAGTCGGGCTGTGCTCGTCCCATTAACCATAGCGAAGCTTACCTGCAAAACCATTTATGACGGTCCAATTCTGCGCCGTAACTATATTTGTGGAATCAAAGAAGGATGATTGGTCCACGCCAGGCTTAAGGCTGACAATGTGCCTTCCTGAAGTCTCGCCAATGACCTTCTCTACTGGGACCAGATATCCCGGGGCAGCAGTAACTGGTATCGAGAATACAATGGCAGCGGTCACTATAGTGCACAAGCGCATCTTGTTGTCCCCAGTTGTCGGCAGGAGGGAGTTCTGAAGCGGGTATATTCGTTGCATTCGCCTTTATAATACGTTGGGCATACAAGTTTGCGCGGATTCTGATCCTTGACTCAGATTTGCAATAATTTGCGGTGAATATTGGTAAGTCGAAGTTCAGAAATGGCGCTTCTTTAATGTTTCTGAGTGAATTCGCCTGGTATTGGTTTCGATTTGATGATGCAAAACCAGTGTCTATAAGTGAGCAACTGACCGTTGTAGCCCAGTACCTTCATCATTCAATTCATTGGATTGACAGACATCTTGTCGCAATGTCGATGTCGAACATTACGCCTGATTACGCTGGTCGACTGCTAGCCGGAACATACTCCAATACATCACTAAGAAAGAATCGGGTTACCAGCGTAGAATACTACTAGAATAAACGGTGGGGACGCCAAACAAGTGCAGTATTAAAGCGATAATCCAGCATTACAGTCGTGTAGATCAGAAAATGGATCATTGCAAAGCCCCATATTACTTTCGAAGAGGTACGAACGGCTAATCCTGGCCATAGAATGTCAGAAGCAGACGACAATGTATAGGAAGGAACATACAAACTCTACTATCCATATAAAGTACAATGTTTCAATTGTCGGCATTGTGAGACCAATCTCCAAATTTCACCAATTTGTCCAAGCCCTTTGTCTCGCACCGAAGCGACCTTCTCCCGTCCGATTGATGGTTCCAAGACACCTGTAACTTGCTGGCACCTGTTGAGCCTTAGGCATGCAGTATGGTGTATAGTCCATGCCTAATAAGACATGATTTGTCCAGTGTCCCTTTTCAATCTAGTCTTCATCAGACTGGAATTGGAGGAATGACCAGCTGCCGGTCCATCGACAATGGCATCAAGGTTGTGTTGTCATCATTTGACAATATCTCTGACATCATACTGTAAGGTGTCACGATGTGCAAAGGGGAACATGTCATCCGTTGTGCTCACCTGTTGGATCTGGAAAAATCCGTAGATACATCTAGTATATACAAAGACTTTCGAATACATTTTTTGAGATAGAACTGAGATAGAAAAATGCCAGAGGCAATGAAGTGTGAAATCAGAGCCAGTTTTATTATCTACTGGAGCTCAGTCCAATGGATTGAGATAGAATCAAAACAATTGAGGTAGACCAAACTTTTCCATACGTATAGATTAGCTCAAAACCAATTCCCAAAATATACTGAGGAGCAGAAAGCTCAGAGAAGTGGTCATCATTCTGCTCAATGAAAGAGAGCATGACAACTTGGACCATTGAAAGTCTGCATGTGGCTAGGCCGGCATGCTCATGTATTCACACCAATCTAGCAAATTCACCTTTCTTGTTCAACATGTTCACGTTGCTGTTCACCGTAAATCTGTTAACTTGGACACTGAGGCTGAGATGGGAGCAAAATGTGGTCATAGAGTCCCTGCCACTTGTTATAACACAGGGAACGCCATGAAGTTTGTATACCTCACAAAATACAAATTCTGCTACCTGGCAGGCAGTGTAGTTGAGTTGTCCTGGTACCAGGTGGACCATAGCTATGAGATAATCAATAATGACAATAAGCAATAAGGACATTGATAGAACAGCTTCCATGATTACCACATGCCAAATGCTTCGCTAATTGACCACAACAAAGCGGTTGCATAATAGCCATCCCTTGCAATGCTTTTAAGTAAATGAGGTTGTCCTTGATAACAAAGTTCTTGTATTCTTTTGTCTTTTTTAGTATCTTCTTGAATAGGTTGTCTTCCCCATATTGGCCCCTTATACTTCCTTGTAGGAATATCAGTTCACAGCTGCTTTGCAGCAACTTGTCTAACATAATAGGAGGCAAGTTATTGGGTAGATCAGATCCTGACTTTGATGCTAAATTTTCATTCAATACCCGCTCTTCAGAGGTTCAATCTGACTGAGCACCTAATGGGCATGATGAACCTACTGACCTATGTAAACCAAAATCAGTCATGGATTTATGTACTGGCAACCTAATGACCAGTTTTTGGGAGGTGTGTGCTGGGGGTGATGTCAATGCTTGTTGTATCCCTTGAGGCCTGTCCTCCTTTTGCTCCTTGGTGCCATGTAGAATGAAATTCTTCAATGTCCTGGATGCAAGTTCCTTCAGTCTCCAGTTGCCCAGTTTCAGTTAGTTTCATACTTTTCCCCCTTCCCCTTATTCTTAGGCTGCTTATATCCTGGGGTGTGGCCCCTTCTGATGCCCTGTGATATAGAGGGTCATTCCTCTCCCATGTTTGGTTTCCAAGACAAGTTCTTGCCTTCCACTCCTACCAGCATGTGCATAGAGATCAAATGTCCCTCCAGTAAACCATTATTAATCACATCATGGTAGGTGGATTCTGATCTTGTTATGACAGTGTCTGGCCCATCCATTCAAATAGAGTCTCAACTATGTGTCAGATAAGACATTTTTTACTCCTGGCACATACTCAATAGAGAAATCAAATTCACCAATCTTCTCTATCTATCTGGCCTGTCTTCCCAATGGACTCTTCTGGTCAAGTATGTGGATTAGTCCCTTATGATCAGTATACCACTTAATCTTCACACATTGTAATATGCCTCAGTGTCTCAGCATAGTCCCCACACCAACCCAGCATTTGGATCTTGTGTATCAGGTATTTTTTAGAGCTAGGTTGAGTTTGGCTGATAAGAATGCTACCACAGTGATGAGGTCTCCAGTTACTTCCTTGACTGGTGACCCAAGCTATTCCTGTCACACATCCATCTGTGGCCATATTCACTGGCTTGGGATTAGGGTCACACTCAAGAGGCTTTTAATAGTGATATATGCAGGGTGATGCCAGTTATTTGATATCTTCAAAGGCATATTGGTGGGTGAACTCCCATTGGAAAGGAACAGTGTCTCCAGTTGGTCCATGAGGAACCCCTATCAGATTGTGAACACAATCAATATCATTGGCTAGGTAGCCTGCATCCCCCAGGAAACCCATAAGTATGTCATGATTTGTTGACACTTCATTGATGTGTAATCTTATCAGGCATCTGGATACCCTTGTCATCCACTATCCTACTGAGGATCTTCAAATTTCAACATAAAATTTCAATTTCCATTCACTGAGGTACAGCTTCTCTTGCTGTAAGATGTCAATCACTGTTTCAAGATGTTCCACATCTTCCTCAAGAATATTAGAATAGATTATTATGTTGTCTAAATAGATGTATATAAACCTTTCCAAGTATGGTGTAAACAAATAATTTATGATGGCTTGATTTTTTGCTGGCACATTACAATATTCCTGCTGGATTACTTGACTTATGATATGTTCATGCCATGAGTAGTCATAGTAGTTTTAGATACATGTTCCAGCTTAATTCAGATCTGCTCATAGGTATCTTGTCCATCCATGACAGATTGGTACTCATCCCTTGCTTCTTGGTGGATGATCCCATTGATGTCCAACAGTGGAGATGACTTCTTTACCATATTGCATGCCCTCAAGTCACTCAATATTGTAAGCCTCACAGGATTCCCAGACTTCCCTGGCCTCTTAGGAAACATAAAAGAGATGATCAAGTCTGTAAGGCTGCATGAGGGTTGGCAACTGCAACAGCCACCCCACCAAATTTGTGGACTATGATGTGATTTAGATGTTCCAAATGCAACTCAACAGGCAAATGAGTCCAAACAAGTCTTTATTTAGTGTTATAAGAATGCCAAATATCAATGCAACACTAGTGGGGTGCCTAGAAAGGCACTATCCTGAGGTTGAAACAGTATTGATGAACTAACCCCAGCTGTCAGGAGACTTCCATTTCCAACTGCTGTGCCTGACCTACACCAACTCTCCTCAACCTACTCCCCTCCCCCAAGGCTTGCTTGACACCTCTGAGGCATTCTCCAGATCTCTTGAGATCTCTGGGGGTTGTCCTCCTCTTTGGGAAACCCCCAGAACTTGCCATGATCCCTCATTGAGCACATTCCTGAGGTTAGGGTTGGCTCCAGCTTTCCCATGCCTCTGCTGCCAGCTGATGTGCCACACTGAGCTGTGGGGATCCTTAGACTTGTTCTCTTCAGATTCCCCTCTGCTAGGTGATTAGTTACTATTTGTATCATTGGTTACCATTTCTAATATACTTCAGATTCCCCTCTGCTAGCTGTGTGATTCAGCCATCACTCCCAGAGGTTGCCCTTACACCAGCCATAGGAGGCAAAGACACCTTGCAAACAAGTGACAATCAAGGAGGAGGTCAGTGAACCTTGTATTCTAAAGAAATGTGCCAAACTGCAACACATCATGAGGCATGTCCACTGGCTGGATAATTGGAATGAGCACATGAATTATCAACATATCTGCAATCAAGACTTGTAGGATCCATGGTGAGTTGTTGATTGATGACCATGGACTTGTGTTTTAAGGGCATCAGGAGTCACACCTATCAATGATATGTAATGAAAAATTGCAAGCACTGGAGAACTGGATAGAGATCTGGATGGTAGTGATCATAGTAGTGGGGACATAGTCATTGCAGATGATGATGATGATGATGATAATGTGATGATGATGATGGTTATTTCTGTTTAATGGTTGCAAGCTACAATACAGAGGTAAGTTTCAGACTGGTAGGCCAGTATACAGTACCTTGTACAGGGTGTAGCATGTTGTGTATTGATTTTTACATAATATTTCAAGAGTAAAACTTTTCTCACAGAAATTGTGGTGGCATGTATAGTAGCAGGTTCACAATGAAATAGGCTCAAAGGTAAATCAAGGGTATGTTAGGATTAGTATGGAGTTCCAGGATGGGTGTCAGGTTCTCCTGACCATGAGGGCTCAGCTGCACTGGGTGAGTCCTTACTAGGCAGACATGACATCTACATGTATGATCTCATGCTCTGGTGAACTCTGAAAGGGTGAGACTGGGAGCATGAGGTGGAGAAATGTAGTCCAGGGAAGTCTGAGGTGCTCCAGTAGGCTAGACAGAGGAGCATGAGTAATGGACATGTGCAGGGTGGGTCTTGGATGCAGTTGTTTGGGGCATCCTGAGACTGGCTAGCCAGGTGTTGGTAGTGTCTAATGCATATCCATGATGTGTGCCAGGGAGGATGGAGGAGGTCAGAGTTATATAAACACTCAGGGATCATGCAGTCTACTGGAGGAAGCATTGGAGATCTCCAAAGAAGTGTCAAGGTTTGCCAGAGCAGGAGCCAAGGGTAGTGGAGGGTTGTAGGGGTTAGAGAAGGAGGGGGATGTGCTCTGGGGCTTGCTGGGCTTGACTGGGCAAAGTCCAGAGGTAAGGTGGGGGTCCAGGGATGAGTCATGACATCACCCCCCTTTCAGCATCAAGACCCTTTGAAGTGCAGGGAGGTGTTTGGCAAATGGCATTGGCATGGGAATCAAAGTCAAAGCATAATGTCTTCTTCACCAAGAAGTCCCTTCAAGAGAGATAAAAGGGTCAGGGCATATCTTCACTTCCCTTAACTGTTTCTCATATCATCATCCCCTTTATTGTCCTCATCTTCTGCTTCCCCAACTCCTTCCCTATTGGACAAAAACCATGTTGAAGTGTGGGCAGCCTATGAGCATTGCCAGGAGGAGTTTGACCACTGCTGGGACCAAATGAGTGTAGACCTCATGTATCATCATTGTAAGTTAGGCCTAGAGCCAGGGTAGTACTGATCCATTCCAGCAGAGTTGTCCAGGGCAGTAGTGGGCCCCTTCTTGAGTCCTGCCCCAACTGGCCCTGTCATATATTGTACCAGTAGTGCTGTATATATCTTCTTCTTAACAGTCCTGAGCATGCCTTAGAATCCAGAGGTGGGGGTTATGTCCACTACTGCTGTCTATACCTGCTAGTCCTGGGGATCCCAGGGGTCTCAGGGTTTGGTGGGGTGTCATTGGTGGAAGTCCCAAAGCTTGGTGGGAGCTCTGGAGAGGTTCTTCTAGGGTTCCCAGGTGCCATCCTTGGGTCTGTAGCCTTTCCAACAAACCAGATACTGGAGCTGACCCTGGACAAGGTGGGAGTCAGGGATGTGGTCAACCTTGTAATCATACTTGTCCTCAATTTTGACAGGTGGGCAGGGGTCTGCTTGAGTGTTGACCTGGGAAGGGGTCTAGAGTATATTGTTTGAGTAGGTGGACATGGAAGATGGGGTGGAGCCTTTCAGTCCTGGAGGCAAGTTGAGCTTGTAGGCATGGGTTGAAACCTTCCAGAGAACCTTGAAAGGGCCAAGTCACTTGTGGTTGAGCTTCACTGAGGGTCTCTAGGTCTTGAGGTTGTGTTGATCAAGCCAGATGAGGGTGCTGGGGGCCCAATCAGGGGTTGTTTTGCATCAGGTGTTGGCATGTTTAGAGTAGGCTTGGTTGGTGATGTCAATCTTGTCCCAGAGGAATTGGTGGAGAGACTGGAGGTCTTCAGTGACTTCATGAGTGACATGCAAGGGGATGTCCTTGAGGGACAGAGGTCAGTTGGGGGTTGTATCCCTTGTTGGTATAGAACAGAGAAACTCTGGTGGTGGAATGGAGGGTGAAACTTTGGCAAGAGGCAGTTCTGCATGCCAGTCATTCTGTAAATAATTAATGTAGAGGTGGAGATACTGCTCTAAGGTCTAGTTTACTTGTTCTGTTTGTTTGTCAGTCTCTAGGTGGTAGGAAGTTGAGAGGTTGGTCTTGATTTTGAGTGCCTTGCATAGTGATTGCCAAAACTGGGAGACAAACAAGGGGCTGCAGTCAGAGACAATGTCATCCAGGAGTCTGTGCTTGGAGAAGATGTGTTTGAGGAACAATTTGGCAAACTTCAGAGCATTGTCAGCGATGTGGCAGGGGAGGAACAGGGCTTGCTTTGTGAGGTGGCAAACAACTACAAGGATGGCATCAAAACCTTTGGACTCAGGTAATTTGACAATGTGGTCTCTCAAAACTGAGGACCAGGGGCAGTGGCCAATAGGGAGGGGCTTCAGCAGACTGTATGGGTGATGTTGGGGAATCTTGGCTTGGAGGCATGGTTCACAGGCTCATATGTACCAGGTGACATCCTTCTTTATTCCTGGCCAAAAGTAAGTCAGGGAGATGAGTTGAGGGATCTTATGGATTTCAGGGTGTCCCCAAAGCTTGTGGTCATGGTGCTGCTGGAGAATGTTGTGGAAGATGGACTTGTGGTCCAGAGCATAGATTTGTCCATCCCAGAGCAGGAGTGGGTGGTACAGAGACAGTGTGAAGGCAGGATTGGGGTTCAGGATGTCAGCAGAGCTATTCCAAGGGTTGTGCTGGGTGAAGAAGGCATCTGGGGGGGGTGTTTTGGATTTGGTGGAGAATCCCTTCTTTGTTCATAATTAGTACAGCATGAAGATGTTCAGGGGGTATAACTATGCAGTGGTTGAATACATTCCATTCTGCCTCAAATGACTTCTTCAAGTAGACATCTGGCCTGTCATGGAAGATATTGTTCATGAAGTACTGGAAAGTGGTGGGGGAGTTGGTCATAGCAAAAGGCATTACTAGATACTCAAAGAGGCCATAGTGGGTGTGGAAGGCAGTCTTCTAGTCATGTCCTGGAGCAATCCAGACATTGTTGTAGTCAGACCAGAGGTCTATCTTGGTGTAGATCTTGGCATGCACTGCAGAGGTGGTCAACAAGGTCACCAATCAGGGGGAGAGGATACCAGTTCTTTTTGGTGACTTTGTTGAGTCCCCAGTAATCAACTCAAAGATGGAGCAAGTCATTGTTCTTCTTAGCAAAAAGGACTGGGGTTCCAGCAGTGGAGATTGACAGTTGGATGAAGCCCTTTCCAAGCATGTCATTGAGGTAGTCCTTGAGGGCTCAGAGTTCAACTTCCAACATGTTGTAGATCATGCTGAAGAGAGGGGAAGTGCCATCTTGAAGATTGATCTTGTGATTGTATGATCAGTGTGGGGGAAGTTCCTTTGCACTTCCTTCAGAGAACACATCAGCAAATTCATAATACTCTGGAGGAACTACTTCATGTAATATCTGTTCCTCTGTCTTTGGAGTATCAGGAGAGGTGGTGCCAGCATGGATGTGTTCTTCTGGAAGTGTCAGGGTGATCTGGAGTCAGAAGGTGGGGATGCTATCTTGCAAGATTCATGCAAAAGGAATGGTGCTGATGATTTTGATGTCAAGGGCTTCTGGGTCAATGGTGTCAGGTGTTGGGGGTGTGGTGGCAGGGTCTAGGGTAGTCTGAGGACATTAGGTGGGGTAGTTTTGGCCTTTGTACTGGTTGCAGAGGATGTTGGAGGGAAGCTGTAGGGGTGGGCCTAAGGAAGTTTGGGGCAGGAGTGCTTCTTCCTCCTCTTCTTAGTTGTCCTTATGCATGATGGGGGTGCTGGTGGCTTTGGTGCTGTTGGCAGTGAAATCAGAGCTGTTGAAGTCATAGGGGGAGTAGGGGTGGAGGGTGATAGCAACTGTCAGGCAGGCTTTGGGGCCAGGAAACTGCATGGTGAAGTCCTTCCAGTCAATGTTGGGATTGATGTCACATAGCCAGAGTAGTCTGAGCATGATTGGGGTCATCTCCAGGAGCTGGGTAATGAGGAGGTGGGCTGGGAACTGCAAACCATTGTCAAGAGTGAGGGAGCCAGAATGGAATTTGGTGATCCCAGTGGAGGTGGGTCTTCCATTGAATAGCTGAAGGTTCCAAGGGCATGTTGAGGGGTTTGTGGGGGAGGCTGAGCTGGTTGCTGATGAAGGTTCCAGAAGCTCCACTGTCAATGAGGATGGGGAGAATGGTGGGGTTGTTGCTGAGGCATGCATTGATGATGAATGATCATGTGGACCTTGAGCAGAGCTGCAGAGGGGTTTGGGGAATGTCAGGGGTGACTTCCGAGACATTGGGGTGGAGAGGGATGTTGAAGGAGACAGGTCCTAGGTTGAGTGAGCTATCCCAATTGAAGTAGAGGGTGAGGCCTAACCAGTCAATGCAAGGGTTAGTCATTTGGGGCCAGGAGAACCGAAGGATGAGGGGGGCAGAGGCATGTAACTTTATAATCAGTAGTCAGAGATTTTGCTGTTGTCAGTTGGCAAAGGTGATCTTTATCTCCACACAATGAGTGATGTTGCCAGTGGTTGGGTAACCATCAAAGATTTTCAGTGGGATTGGAAGGGGAGTTGCTGGGGAGGCTGTAGAGCAAGTGTTGCTAAGAATTTGTTGATGACTTTGTCAGTTATGCCACTGTTAATCAGAGTGGGTATGGAGTTGGGAGAGAAGGGGAGGGTGGTGTGGAGGAGGAGGTTCTGGGTGGAGTGTGAGGTGAGGTGTGCTGAGAGGGTGTCAAGAGTGATTGTCATTGCACAGAGAAAAGTAGCCTGGGTGGAGAAGACATTGGGGTCTCCTGTGTGATTTAGTGCATCTTCATGACCTAAACTGCCAGGTCATTTTCCATAAACTGGTACTTACAATCTTCCCTGTCAATAGTCTAGACACCATGTCCCATAACCTGGCATTTAGGACAATCATTGATGAAATGGCCCTGCTCACCACACATAATACATACCCCTTCCTTCTGTCATTGCACTTGAGTCTCTGCTGGGACATCAATTCAGGGCTGGTCCTTGATCCAGTTGGCATATAAGGCCTCTTGATTGTATGCAAGGTCTTGGGGGTCATCTGGGTCTGGAGAATTGTCAGGTCCAGGGTCTGGAGGTTTTAGGTCAATGGGAGTGAGCTTAGCAAAGTCATTGCAGTAAGGAGAAATATAAGAGGTACACCCAGAGTCAAATAACTCAACACAAATAGGGTTCAATGAATCATGTCAGGTTCTGTTGACCTCAGGGGCTTGCTCATGGGGGCCATGCAGGTGTTGGTTATCATTGTCTAGGTGTGGAAAATGTCCTGGGACTTACAGACAGGATGCAGTGATGCTTTTATGTGGATCTGTGATGCATGATGCTAGCTGGGGGGCTGAAAGAAGTATTGGGGTTACCTGGGTCTTTCATTGAGGTTGGGGAGGTAATGGGCCTACTGGGGGAAGTGCTGGGTTCTGCCAGAGAAGCATTGGAGTCTGCTGGAGAAAGGTCTGTCATGGTGGGCACTGGGGGTGGGGGTTGGTTGTAGGGGATCATGGGGAGTTGGAATGTGCTCCAGGGCTGTTAGGATTAGTTAGAGTATGATCTGGGGGTTGGAATGAGGTCCAGGGGTCTGGGGATAGGTCATGGCAGATCATGGTTTGTAATTCCAAGCATATTTGGAATTGACTTCTCATTGCTTGGCATACTATCTGAGGACAGTGGGCCCAGACCAGCTGTGATATGGCTCCAGTCCTCATCAACCTTGGGATCACTCGTCTCCTCATCAATTTCAGAGAACCAATTTTTGTCCACCATGGTGGCATCAGAACACCTTCCAACAGACTCATTGGTGTTTGAGATGTCAGAATTAGACTTACTCTGGAGATCAGGCAAGTAATCAAGGTTAGGTCCTTCCTCAACAGCAAATGCAAACTTGCCATCACTAGACAAAGCTTCAACAGCATTTGCAGAGCCATTTTCTTTTGGCTTTGCACTCCCAGAGTCCTTCTTTTTATTGTCCTTGCACTCATTTTGCTTGTGGCCAATCCCACACACTTCTGGCAGACAGGCCCCCTCTTCAAGCCTTTTTCTGCAGCAGAATTGACTGCGATTGTCTTATTCTTCTCAGGTTTTGCAGCTGCCTTGGCAGCAGCATAACATTTATGCTGCACATGCTGACAATTATACTCCTCAGATATCACAATGATAAGTGTGTTAATCTTTGTCATCTATGTTGACACCTACTAATGCAAGTTCTTCCTTCTTCACTTGCAGGCTGTCAAGAAATTTGTGAACATCACTCCTATCTAGGAATGCCATCCCAAGGAACTCAGTACAAAGCTGGGTCTGGAATGATAAGTGTGTTAATCTTTGTTATCTATGTTGACACCTACTGATGCAAGTTCTTCCTTCTTCACTTGCAGGCTGTCAAGAAATTTGTGAACATCACTCCTATCTAGGAATGCCATCCCAAGGAACTCAGTGCAAAGCTGGGTCTGGGCAAATGTGCCCTTCTGGATATATTCCTGGGTGAGTGCAGCTCATGCCTCCACAATGGTTTTATGACAATAAAGCTTCATGACAGCTGAGTCAGCCCTTTGAAGAAGGAGATTATACATAGATGACTCTGCTCTGTCCCAGTCCAAAATGACAATTGTAGATGTAGGTTCACCATCAGGGGATGAGCAGGGCTTTGAGCCATCAAAGTGGGTCCACCTCCCCTTTGACTTGACAGTTGCAAAGAAAAATATCTCAAACATACCCCAGTTCATGCCATTTGACAATAGCTTTAGAACTTGGAGGAAAGGGAGTCAGTGGTAGCAGCAGTGATGGACATAGTAAAAATGGTATCACAGCTTGCAGGATAGATGAAAAGAGGGCCTGATAACCTGATAGACAGGCAATAGCAAAGACTAGTCAAAGATAAGACAAACTCAGAGTGCATTAATAAAAATGTCTCTAATACATTCACCTAGTAAAAGATAAGACAAACTAGGTATTGTAAGTAAGATGCTCACCTCATAGTACATCAATAAACACATCTGAGGTGAGTGGTACATAAAAACAGTGTATGTAAAGGATAGCAGTGCACCACAAGGCATGTACAGATAAAGAAAGGGTCATGACAACAAGATTTATGAGAAAAACAATAGGACATGTATGAAAAAGGCAAGAGGAAACATACAAGCAAAGAGGGATATATTGGGTCAAGAATATGAACACCTAGCATCATTCAACAGGAGACACAATTGATCTTGGTATTGATCTGCATACACAGATGTCCTTAGTATTAAATTAAAAAGTTGATTACAAACTAATAAATCCAAACATGCTCATATAAATGACCATGATATATAATCATATAAAATGTCACCCTCTGCTCCACACCACACAATAGCAAAGAGAAAGGATCCTGCTCAACAAAGTCCCCATTGGCAACTAAATCCAAGGTGTCTGCAACTTATGAAGCATCCACTGTCAAGAACAGTTGACCATTGAAGCATGTTGCATAATGTGATAAAAATCTTCATGACAAAAATAGAGAGTAAGATATCAAAAGTGGATGTGTCTCATCCTCTATATCCCTTTCTCAGAAACAACACAGACATCACTGCCAAGGCACAGGTTTGTAATGGTATTTATCTGTATTTCAAAGATGTTGAACAGATAATTTCCAAGGGCAGAAATGGTGAGTGTGAGGCATGGGAAAGAGGTCTGAGGTGTGATCAAAATGAGTGCAGCCACTGTCAGAGGGTTGCCTTGAGGGTGATAAGACCCACTTGTCACTGAGCACCATTACTACCATCTCAGGTTATCTTATCTGATGCAGCACCTGACTCTGACATTGTAAGGGCAACCTCTGGGAGCTGCAGCTCAATCACACAGCTAGCAGAGGGGAATACAAAGTATATTAGGAACAGTAATCAATGATACAATGGTAACTAATCACCTAGCAGAGGAGAATCCAAAGAGAACAAGTCTAAGGATTCCCACTGCTTGGTGTGGCACATCAGTGGGTGGCAGAGGCATGAGAACAACTGTACAGATGAACAGAGCTAACCCTAACCCTCAGGAGATGCTCAAAAAGGAAATATGAAAAGTTCTGGGGGTTTCCCAAAAGGAAGAATGACCTCCAGAGATCTCTGGGGATCTAGAGGGAGCCCTGGGGGTGTAGTGCAAGCCTCAGAGAAGGAGATTGGGTTGCAGGGAGTCATAATAGGTCAGACACAGGTTGGAATAGGAAGTCCAGATATGGAGGTCCCCTGACATCACTCCCCCTCTAGCATGCAGTGTCTCAACATGTGGGGTAGAAGAAGTTCCAAATTGCCTGGTCCACCAGCAAGAGGGGATAGATTCCCCAGATGGCCCACAGTGCATCTGGGTGTCTTTGGTGGAACTCCCAGACAAGCCCCAGCACATGCACATTTTCCCATGATTCCCAGGAAATGTCCTCAATTCTGTGGCCCTTCCACTTCACCTGTTGTTGTCCACCACCACCAGGAGTGGAGGGGGTGCCAGATGTTGCCCCAGAATAGAATCCTCTGGGGCTGGGGTTAGCTTGACCACATTGAATACTGGGTGAAGCTGGTGCATCCCTGCCAGGAGCCAGAGTCAATAGGCTAGGGGCCCTACCTGCCATTCTACCATGAAGGGTCCTAAATGACAGTGTGAGAGCTTTTTCAATGGTTGGGTGGTTGTAATGTCAGAGGCATCCAGGTAGACCCAATCATCCAGCTGGTACTTGGGTGTGGGGGTTCTTCCACAGTTGTAGTATCATGCCATGTCATCCTTTGCCTTGGATAGAGCCACTCTGGCTTCCTCCTGCACCACCTTCATCTGGTCCACAAATTTGTTCATGGCTTCATTCTTCAAGGCCCTGGCCTGGGGCTCAAAGCCCATGCATGGGTGATGCCCAGTGTCCAGGAAGAAGGGCAACACTTGGGTAGCAGTGTGAATGTGGTTGTTGTACTGGAATTTTGCATCAGGAAGTAGTTCATCCTGGTCATCCTAACACTCATTGCAGAAGGGGTGGAGGTATTGCTTGAGCTCCTGGTTTACATTTTCAGTCTGGCCATCAGACTGCAGGTGGTAGGTGGTGGAGGTGTGGAGCTTCACATTGAGCAGTCAATAGAGCTCCCTGGTAAAATCAGCCATGAACTGTGGGCCCCAGTCTGATACATAGGCATCAGAGAGGCTGTGGAGCTTCCAGATGTTCTTCCAGTATATATTAGCAGCACTCATAGCAGAGCAAATGGTGTGAGTATGGATAAAATGGGCTTGCTTGTCACATAGGTCTACTGTAAGGGTGACCTCTGGGAGCAGGAGCTAAGTCACACAGCTAGCAGAGGGGAATCCAAAGTATATTAGGAATGGTAATCAACAATACAATTGGTAACTAATTACCTAGCAGAGGGAAATCCAAAGAGAACAAGTCTAAGGATCCCTGCTGCTCAGTGCAGTGCATCAATGGGTGGTAGAAGCATGAAAACTACTGTACAGATGACTGGAGCTAACTCTAACCTCAGAAAAGTGCTTGACAAAGAAGTACAGCAAGTTCCAGGGGATTTCCAAAAATGAGAATGACCCCTGGAGATCTCCAGGGATCTGGAGAGCACCCTTGAGGTGTCAAATGAGGCTTGGGGAAGGGAAGTGGATCAAGGAGAGTCAGTGTAGGTTGGGCATGGAGGTTGGAAAATGGAAGTCCCCTGACATCACCCCCCCTCTAGCATGCAGCGTCTTGATGTGTGGGGTAAAAGAAGTTCCAGATTGCCTGGTCCACTGATGAGATGGAATAGATTTCCAGGATGGCTCAGGGTGTCTGGGTGCCTCCAGTGGAACTCCCTAACAAGTCCCAGCACATTCTCCCAGGGTTCCCAGGAGATGTCCTCAATTCCATAGCCCTTCCACTTCATCTTGTATTGTAGCTGCTGCCAGAATAGATGACTATCCAGGATCTCCTCCACCTCATACTCCTCATTGTTGTTGAGCACCACCAGAGGTGGCAGAGGTGCTGGGCATTGTCCCAGAATAGAGTCTCCTGGAGCCAGTGTTGGCTTGACCACATTGAATACTGGATGAAGCTGGCACATTCCCATGATTAGCCAGAGTCAGTAAGCTAGGGGCCCTACCTGCCATTCTACTGTGAAGGGTCCTAATAGACAGTGTGAGAGCTTTTTTGATGGCCAAGTGGTTGTAATATCAGCCACATCCAGGTAAACTGGATCTCTGGGCTAGTACTTGAGCACTGGGGTTCTTTCATGGTTGTAATATTGTGCCATGTCATCCTTTGCCTTTAGCAGAGCTGCCTGGGCCTCCTCCTGTGTAATCTTCATCTAGTCCACAAACTCATCCATGGCTTCATTATCTGAAAGTCTGGCCTGGGGTTTGAAGCTCATGCATGGGTGACATCCAGTGTCCAGGAAGAAGGGTGAAACTTGAGCAGCCATATGAACATGGTTGTTGTACTGGAACTCAGCATTGGGGAGGAGTTTGTCCCAGTTGTCCTGCCACTCATTGCAGAAGAGGCAGAGGTACTGCTCAAGCTCCTGATTCATGCATTTGGTCTGGCCATCAGACTGCAGGTGATAGGCAATGGTGGTTTGAAGCTTCATGTTAAGGAGCCAACAGGTAGTTCAACTGGTTTGTTGCATGCAATTCTGGTGTGTTCCATAACAGGCAGAACTGTTACACTAACAACCTTTTGGGTGCTTTCAAGGCACTTCCAATTGGCCTTGCTCCTGCCAGTCAGCTTTTGGTCCTGTGTGCAGTGGTGAAAAACCCTCCCCATGCCCTCAACTCAGAGCCTAGCCCCAAGTTCCCCTTTATTCTCAATATTTGACTCTGGAGCTCTGTCTCATACTCACTCCCTACTCATCTGTTACTCCTGCTCCTCCACACATCCTTCTGGAGCACTCCAGACTTCTCCAGAGCATCTTTCCCTACTTTGTCCACCCAGTTTCACTCTTCTGGAGCTCACCAGAGCATGGGATAATAAGTGTAGACAAAAGCCTGGGTGATGTGAACAAAGTGAGAATGGGAGAGGGTGGAAGAAACAAGAAGATTGTATCAGCTTATAACCAAAGGCATAAAAATAGTAGATATACATACTAGAGCTCTCTGGTGAAGTCCACTATGAACTGCAGACCCAGGTTGGATACATAGGTGTCAGAGAGGCTGTGGAGCTTTCAGATGTTCTTTTTGTACAGGTTAGCAGTGCCCATGGTGGAGTAAGTGGTATGAGTGAGGATGAAGTGTGCTTGCTTGCCACATAGGTCCACCACTACCATGATGGCATCATAACTGTGGGTGTCAGGGAGCTCTATGATGAAGTTCACTGATGCAATGCTCCACCATTCCATGGGGATGGGTAGGGGATGGAGCTGTCCAGAGGGGAGACAATGTTGGGGCTTGGTCCAGAGGCAGAGATTGCATGTACTAGTGTAAGACCCAATATATTGGGATATCTGGGGCCACCAGTAGTTCCAGGACACTAGCTCCAACATCTTACATTGGCCAGGGTGTCCTGCAATCTGGGAGTCTTGGTGCTGCTCTACAATCCTCTAATGGAGCTCTGGGTTATTGGGCACATAAATGTGGTCCTGGAAGGTCAGGATCCCCTTGCAGAGGGCCCATTTGTCTGTGCAGATGGATTTGGCACTGGTGGTGCATCCCAATCTCAGTGCTCAAGTTGCCTGAGTGATGAGTTTCCCCTGCTGACCATCCCAATTTCCATGCCAGATGTCCCAGAGGATGTCCACCTCCACTCCTTTGATGACTAGGCCTTCCATGGCTTGGATCACAAACATTTTGGGCTGGAGGAGCACAATGTTACTGTTGTCATCCCCTCTGGTGCTGTAATTTGCTCTCTGGGACAGGGCATCTGGCTTCCCCATACTCTGGCCTGGCTTGTGGTGCAGCAAGAAGTCAAAGTTGGCTAGGTAGAGGGACCACTGGGCCTGCCAGCAGTTGAGCTTGTTGGCCATCCAGAAGTACTCAAGGTTCTTGTGATCCATGCAAACCTCAAACTTATGCTGTGCATCCTCCAGGAAATGCTGCCACTCCTCAAAGGACTGGATGATGGCCAGCATCTCCTTGTCACAGACTTATAATTTTGCTCTACCACATTCAGGCTCTTGGAGTAGAAGGCTACCAGATGCCATTTCCTGTCCTCCCAGGATTGTTGTGACAGAACAGTTCCAGTGGCAAAGTCCAAGCTGTCAGCTTCTACCCAGAAGGGAGAGTTGTTATCCAGGAAGAGGAGGATGGGTCTGGAGGTCACAGCATGCTTGAGATTGTTGAAAGCTGTCTGCTCCAGGAGGCCCCAGCTCCAGACAGCATCCTTCATGGTGAGATTGAATAGAGAGTGGGCATGGTGGGAGAAATCCTGGATGAACCTCCAGTAGAAGTTAATGAAGCCTAAAAAGGCCTGCACTTCCTTCCACTTATCTCTCTTGTAGATGTGCACATTGTTGTAGCCCCACCAGATTTCCAACATAATGAAGTACCACATGCCCCAGAGATTATCGATGAGCTCAGAAATGAGGGGGAGAGGGTAGTGATCCTTCACTGTCATGGCATTAAGCACCTGGTAGTCCTGGACTGTAAGGGGACTGGTCTCTGGACCATCCCACCCTTGCCTAGCTTAGTCCAACAGGATTGGCACCTCTATCTAGCTGACCTTTGGACTGCCTGGCCCCTTCTTACTCCCTCACTGTCTTAGCTCCCAGGCCTAATGGGTATGTTGTGCTTGGCACATGGCATATTCTTGTTGATCATTGATCCTTCTACTACCAGGCCTGATTAGTCAATAGTTTGTAGTCATTGGCCTCCACTTAGTCATTAGGTTGTAGTCAGCAGCCTCCATCTTAGTAGTTATAGGTACTTAGTCATCAAGTAGCCTTGTAGTATAAAGGCAGACCTGGGGGTAGAATATCTTCAGTCCAGACAATATCATTGCTTCTAAGTTTATCCACTGGCATAACTGTAAGCTCAGCTAGTGTGGCCCCTTGCCTTCTGCCTCACCCTCTGCCTTTGCCTCTTGTTGGATGCCCACCCCTTGCCTGCCATGCCCTTGGCCAGCTTGCTTGCCACTTGCCTCTTGACAGGAGTGTCAGGTCATAAGTGGTGGGCTTGGTTAGGACTATCCACAGCCAATGTTCCCTTACATGGACCAGTTGGAGAGAGCCATCCTTCTTTTTGATCAAGAAGACCAGAGAAGCCATCAGAGACTTGGAAGGGTAGATGTGACCATACTCCAGGTTCTCTTGCAGGAAGGCATCCAGCTTGTCCTGCTCCTTGGGTGCTAGCAGATGGACCTTACAGCTGGTGGGCTTGTGTCAGGAGACTATTCATACCAGACCCCCTGGTTTGTTTCCTTTATTCCAAGCCTGCCTGTCACCTCACCCTCTCATTTTCTTGTGACAAGTACTTTCAACCAAGGGCTATCTTTTGGTCATATTTTTATGTGGTCATGTTTTGTGAGTCTAGAGATCAAGGCCATTTACAATGGATTTCCATTTTTGGTACAATCCCTGGAGTTATGGCAATTTCCAGAGTTTGCACCTTTGGGTTAGGGTTAGAAGTTTTCCTGAAGCATCACACCTATACAGGGAGCTCCCTATACTTGTCCTCTTTGGATCTCTCTCTGCCAGGTGAGTAGTTATGTCCATAGATCCTTGTACAGTACTGAATAGACTTTGAATCTCCCTCTGCCAGTTGTGTGACTTAGCCATGACCTCCAGAGGTTGCTCTTGCAGGAGCAGGTGCTCTAACAGTGCCTGGAAAAATTGGGAAATAAAGTTGATGGTTTGGTGGAGGGTGGAGAGTTTGGTTGTATGGTGAGTGAGGGAAGATTGAGTTATTTGCACCTGATTCTCTAGGTGTAGCAAGCAAGTCCAGGCCTCATCCTGAGGGGCTGGACCCCCTGGAGGGCCATCTGGATTGGTGAGCTGAGACATAGAGTTCTGCATGTGTTTAAGCCTGGTGGGGAAGTGATGAATAGGGGCTTGGAAACTCCTTGTGGGCTATAGGGAGCTTCCAGACCAGAGTTAGAGACTTGTCCTGCTGTAAAGGCAACCTCTGGGAGCTGCAGCTCAATCATGTGGCTAGCAGCAGAGAATCCAAAGTATATTAGGAACAGTAATCAATGATACAATGGTAACTAACACCTAGCAGAGGGGAGTCCAAAGAGAACAAGTCTAAGAATCCCTGCTGCTCAGTGCAGCACATCAGTGAGCAGCAGAGGCAGATAATGACTGTACAGATGACTGGAGCTAACCCTAACCCTCAGGAGATTCTTGAAGAGGAAATACAGCAAGTTTCAGAGGTTTCTCAAAAAGGGGAATGACCTCCAGAGATCTCTGAGGATCTGGAGGGAGCCCTGGGGGTGTAGTGCAAGCCTCAGGAAAGGAGATTGGGTTGTGGGGAGTTGTCATAGGTCAGCCATAGGTCCAAATAGGAAGTCTAGACATGGATGTCCCCTGACAGACATAGCCAAGCCCCATCACATGAAAGCCTAGGCCTGTGGTCTAGAAGCACTTGGTCAAGACCTTTCTTACCAATGATTGCTAGCAACCCCATATAGCAACAAAGGGACTTTTGCCTCTCAAAAACAGATACTCAAAGACATGTGACCCTCATCTCCATTTTTCTTGTCTCACTTAACCAACATACCTAAATGGTGTCTACACTTCAGACTCTGATGTGTAGTATGATTTCTTTTATGTTTGATAGACATTATGCAGTTTTTGACATTGTGTATATGTCCTTGGAAACAGTATTGGCACCTAGTATGCACACACTGACAGATGCAGTCACTGGTGGTGACTATCTTTTCTTGCTGATTACTGCACTTACAAATTGTATAAATACCCCCTGTATATACCTAGCACCAACAGAGAACAAGTACCCCCCATACTATGTCTTTGAGGTTCCTTTAAGCTCTCAGACTTTAGATCTCACTCTCATCTCTCTTTCTTGTCACCATTAATGGCTTAGCAACAAGCCTTGATGCCCTAGCTTTCAATATAGTGTAGACACCATCTGTGGGTGTCATCTTCACCTTTGTTCTAGCATTGTTAGCTCCTATGGCTAGCAACTAGTCTTGCCCTCCTTGTGAACCTTACTGACTCTGCCCCTTTATCCTTAGCATCTCTTTCCTTTACCCTTAGCAGCTTCCTCATCCCACCCCCTCCAAGCAACATTCACATTCCCTTTGTCTGGTCACCCCCCCTTACTTCCTTAGCAATTCTGTGCTACCAACTAGCAGCACACTCTAGCAACATTGATCCCCTTCTGTTTACTTCACATCCACACCTCTTTGTGCTCTAGTTCTCTGGGACATTTATTGACTTGCCCCTCACTTATTACCTTCCTATTGCCAGCTACCCTATCTGATCACTGTCAGGGGACTACCCATTTTGGACCTCCACCCCTGTCTGACACTGACTCTCCTTGCCCATTTCCATTTCCCCAAGGCTTGTTTGATGACTCTGGGGCATTCTACAGGTCTCTGGAGATCTCTGGAGACCCCCAGAACTTTCTGTGATCCATTGTTGCATACTTCAGCTAACTCCAGTCACCTACCCAGCCATTCCCATGCCTCTGCCACCCCCTGATGCACCACACTGAGCAGAGGAGATCCTTAGACTTGTTCTCTTTGGATTTCCCTCTGCTAGGTGATTAGTCTACTATTTTTATTATCTATTACATATCTAATACACCTTTGGATTTCCCTCTGCTAGCTGTGTAATTCAGCCATCACTCCCAGAGGTCACCCTTACAGCAAAACAAGTCTCTTATCCTGGTCTGGAAGCCCCTCATAGCCTGCACAGAATCTCCAAGCTGCTATCTGTCACTTCTCTACCAGGATTAAGCACCCATGGGATTCTATGTCTCAGCCCACCAATCCAGACACTCCCTTGGAGGCCCAGGCCCCAGAGGACAAGGCCTGGACTTGCCTGCTACACCTAGAGAACCAGGTGAAATTAACCCAATCCTCCCTCACACACCACATAATGGAACTCTCCACCCTCCACCAAACCACTGAACTCATCTCCCAGTCCCTCCAGGCACTACTAGAGTACCTGAGCCCCACTTCCATGCCACTCCCAGCCATGGAAACACCCCCAGTGGCTCCCATCACCTTCCTGGTGGCTCTGGTAGCCCCCTGAGCACCCATTCCCTGCCCCATGCTCCCAGATGCATACAATGGCAACTGCCCTGGTGGAGAGTGTTTCCTCCAGTCCTGCCCCACCTACATCCATCTCAGTAGAGACACTTTTGATTCTGATGTGCTGAAAATAGCCTGGGTCTTGTCATATATGAAGACAGGGCATGCCTCCACCTATGCGTTATAGGTGTATTGACATCATGGAGGTGTCAGAAGCTTCACAGACTGGGCAGCCTTCAAAAAGGACTTCCAGGTGGAGTTCTTTTCAATTGACCCTGCCAAAGCTGCAGCCTTAGTGCTACATAGCTGGCAAAAGTACAGGCAAGGGAAACAGACACTAGGTGAGTATATCAACTCCTTCTGGGCATTAGTCAAGCAAGCAGCCTACTCCAACAGCCTCCAACTGTGCCTCATGTTCTGGGATGGCTTGCACCCTGCACTACTGGAACATATTGACAACCTCACTGAGGGCTGCCTAGATAATGAGCATATTGCCTCCTGGTATAAAGTGGCCCAAGATCAGTGGCAGCTCATGGAGATTTGATGAGAGCTACATTGCACACACCTGACTCACTGCCCTGCCCCTGTCTCCACTTTCCAGTATGCCACCCCCATTCCCCCAGTACCTGTCTCCACTCTGGCCAGCTCCACCCCATGACCCTTATCTCCAGGCATCCCCATGGACATCAACACAACCCAACAGTGCCATGCTATGCTGCTGCTGTGCCAGAGATGCCAGAAACCTGGGCATTTTGTGTGGCACTGCCCATTAGGTCTCAAGGTACATTATCTGTCTACAGCAGAGCAGGGGGAGCTTCTCCTGCAGCTGTTGGCCATGAAGGATGTGACCAAAGACCCTTCTTCAGACAAGCTGGGGCCAGAGTTGACCTCAGAGGGGAGTGGTGCTTGTGCCCCCCTCCTAGGTCTGGAGAAGGATTTTTAGTTGAGTGGTGGATGAGATGTCTGCCTCCATTGCCAAGTACTAACCAGTTCACATGTCTGTCAATAGAAAATGATATTGCTTCCATCAATATTGATGACTCTAAGACAACTGGACCTCAGTACTCTCATCCAAACATATAAACACCAACTCTGGACTCCCAGTCAGGCCCACTGGTGCTAGGCAGACCTTGTCCAGGCTGCCCTGTGTGGAAATGCTAGCTGCCCCAGCAGTACATGGTAGCTGTGAACCCCTCAGCTAACTCCCTGAATCTTGATGTAGAAATTGAGACCATAGACACCCAGCAGGCCTACAGAGTCACCACCCTCCTGGACAGTGGTGCCACAGGGTTGTTTTTAAACTCAGAGTTTGTCCAGTGCCATGGCCTGACCACACAGCCACTGTCCCAGCCCATTCCAGTGTTCAACATCAATGGAATGCCCAATGAGGCTGGGGCCATTAACTCCATGGTCAACCTTGTCCTCTGCTACCAGAACCATGCAGAGCAGGCTGTGTTTGCTGTTACCAGCCTTGGTAAGCAGGACATGATCCTCAGATTCACCTGGCTTTAGGAGCACAACTGCAAAGTAGACTGGGCCTGGAGTGAGGTGACCATGAACTAATGTCCCTGGAGGTGTGCCACCTGTGCCACTGAGATCAGGGAACAGTGCTGGGCTGCAGTTTGAGAATGTGCAGCCATTTGGGCTTGCTAGGTGGGCCATCTCTCCTTTGCAGATCTGGATCTTCTGGACCCTCCACCCTTGGCATTCCCCCATAGAGAGGCCCTCTACAAGGATGACTGGAGTCATGGTGGGACTCCAGAGGAGGATCTGTTAGGGGAGTTTTGTGGCTTGCACAACCTGGAGTCCCCAGATGAAGCTGTGAAGACTGGGGATTGGACATATGCCACCACCCTGCACTCCCCACCCTCTGTCATGGAGATCCAGGCCAGCCAGACCACTTCTCAGCAGCTGGCCCAGGCCTTTGTGGCCAACTTTATGCCCTGGGAGCTCTGGGATATTGTACCTCCATATCTCTACATGTTCAAGGATGTATTCTCCAAGGCCTTATTTGGCTTGGTTCTGGAGCACAAACAGTGGGACCATGTCATCAAATTAATACTGGACTCTAAGCCTGCTAGCTGCAAGGTCTACCCACTGGTGCCCAAGGAGCAGGACAAACTTGATGCCTTCCTGCAGAAGAACTTGACCTCTGGCTGCATCTGCCCCTCCAAATCCCCCATGGCCTTTCTGGTCTTCTTCATCAAGAAGAAGGACAGCTCCCACTGCCTGGTCCAATACTACTAGATGCTTAACACCATGATGGTGAAGACTCACTACCCCCTCCCTTTCATCTTGGAGCTCATCAACAACCTCTGGAGAGCACAGTACTTCACCAAATTGGATGTCCAGTGGGGCTACAACAATGTACAGATCCAGGAGGGAGACAAGTGGAAGGCCACTTTTCAGACCAACCAGAGATTGTTTGAACCTCTTGTCATGTTCTTCAGACTCACCAACAGCTCCACCATCTTCCAGACAATGATGAATGACATCTTCCAAGACCTGATAGTGGAAGGCATAGTGTGTGTATACCTTGATGACATCCTCATTTACACTAAAACATTAGAGGAGCACTGCTAGGTCATGTGCATTGCTTGGAATGCCTCTGCCTTCACCAACTCTATCTCAAACCAGAGAAGTGTGGGTTTGAACAAACCTGGATTGAGTATCTTGGGTTGATCATCTTGCATAGAGCCATGGAGATGGATCCAGTGAAGGTGGAAGGTGTGGCAGAGTGGCTGGAGCCCAAGAAGGAAGTGCAGGCCTTCTTGGGGTTTCCCAAACTTCTACCAGAGGTTCATCCAGGATTTCTCCCACCATGCCTGACTGCTATTTGGCCTCACTGCTAACAATGCCACCTGGAGATGGCAGTCCCCAGAGCAGACAGCTTTCAACAATCTCAAGCATGCCATCACCTCCAGACCTATCCTCCTCTTTCTGGATGATGACCCCACCTTCTGGGTGGAAGCCAACAGCTCTGACTTTGCCACCAGAGCTGTTCTGTCACAGCACTCCCAGGAGAATGAAAAATGGCATCCAGTGGCCTTCTACTCAAAGAGTCTGAATGCAGTCAAATGCAACTACAAAATCCATGACAAGGAGATGCTGGCCATCATCCAGTCCTTCAAGGAATAGTGGCATTTCCTGGAGGGTGCATGGCATAAGTTCAAAGTCTGGACAGATCACAAGAACCTTGAGTACTTCCAGATGGCCAAGAAGCTTAACTGCCAACAGGCCCAGTGGTCCCTCTATTTAGCCAATTTCAACTTCTTGCTGCACCACAAGCCAGGCTGGAGCATGGAGAAGCTGCATGCCCTGTCCTAGAGAGCAGATCATGGTACCAGGAGAGAGACAACAGTAACATTGTGCTCCTCTGGCCTGAGTTGTTCATGATCTGAGCCATGGAAAGCCTAGCCATTGAGGGGGTAGAGGTAGAGATCCTCCAGGACATCCAGCAGGGCAATCAGGACAGTTTGCAGGAGGAACTGGTCACTTAGGCAGCCTGGGCACTCAAGTCCAGACATACCACCAGCATCAAGTCAGTCCATGCAGATGAATGGGCCCTCTGTGATGGACTCCTGACCTTCTGGGACTGTATCTATGTGCCCAACAACCCAGAGCTCCACCAGGGGATTGTATAGCAACACCATGACTTCCAGATTGCAGGACACCCCTGCTAGTGGAAGATGCTAGAACTGGTGTCCTGGAACTACTGGTGGCCCCAAATGTCCCAGTATATTGGATTCTCCACTAGTATATGCAATCTCTGTTTCCAGACCAAACCCCAATGCCACCTTCCCTCTGGCCAGCTGCACCCCCTGCCTATCCCCATGGAGCAATGGAGCAATGGAGCATTGCCTTAGTAGACTTCATCATAGAACTCCCTGATGCCCATGGCTACAATACCATCATGGTAGTGGTGGACCTCTATGGCGAATGAGCACACTTCATTCCCACTTACACCACTTGCTCTGCTATGGGCACTGCCAACCTGTACCAGAGGAATGTCTGGAAGTTGCATGGCCTCTTTAATGCCTATGTATCTGACCAGGGCCACAATTTGTGGTGGACTTCACTCAGGAGCTCTACTGACTACTCAATGTAAAGCTGCACACCTCCACTGCCTACCACCCACAGTTTGACAGCCAGACTGAGCACATGAACCAGGAGCTTGAATAGTACCTCCACCTCTTCTGCAATGAATGCCAGGATGACTGGGACAAGCTCCTCCCTGATGCCAAGTTCCAGTACAACAACCACATTCACACAGCCACCCAGTATCACCCTTCTTCCTGGACACCAGACATCATCCATGCATGGGCTTTGAACTCTGGGCCCAACCTTCATACAATGAGGCAGTGAATGAATTCATGGACCAGATGAAGATTATGCAAGAAGAGGCACAGGCAGCACTGGCAAAGGCAAAGGACAACATGGCATGGTACTATGACTGTGGAAGGACCCTGGCACCCTGGTACAAGCCTGGGAATCAAGTCTACCTAGACACTTCTGATATTATGACACCTGGCTGTCAAAGCAGCTTTTATACTGGTGATTAGGACCCTTCATGGTAGAATGACAGGTAGGGCCCCTAGCCTATTGACTCTGGCTCCCTGCTGGAATGTGCCAGCTCCATCTGGTCTTCAACATGGTCAAACTGACTCCAGCCCCAGCAGACCCTATCTTGGGACATTGCCCAACATTTTTGCTCCCTCCAGTGGTGGTCAACAACAGCAAGGAATATGAGGCAGAAGAGATCCTGGACAGCTGTCTATTCTGGTGGGGACTACAATACAAAGTGAAGTGGAAAGGCTATGAAACTGAGGACATTTCCTGGGAACCCCAGGAGAACATGCACATGCCCAGGCTGGTCAGGGAGTTCCACCAAAGGCATCTGGACACACCATGAGCTGTCAGAGGGATATATCCCCTCCCCCTGGCAGACCAGGCAATCCAGAATTCTTTCTACCCTGCATGTTGGGACACTATATGCTAGAGGGGGGGTGATGTCAGGGGACTACCCATTTTGGACCTCCACCCCTGTTCAACACCAACTCTCCTCACCCATTTCCATTTCCCCAAGGCTTGTTTGACAACTCCAGGGTGTTCTACAGGGTCTCTGGAGATCTCTGAAGACCCCTAGAACTTTCTGTGAACCATTGTTGCATACTTTGGCTAACTCTGGTCACTTACCCAGCTGTTCCCATGCCTCTGCTGCCCCCTGATGTGCCACACTGAGCAGAGGAGATCCTTAGACTTGTTCTCTTTGGATTTCCCTCTGCTAGGTGATTAGTCTACTGTTTGTATTATCTATTACATATCTAATACACCTTTGGATTTCCCTCTGCTAGCTGCATGATTCAGCCATCACTCCCAGAGGTTGCCCTTACAATCACATGTGATCAGGTGGCATAGGAGCACATCAAGGGACACAGTTAGTGTGAGTTGATTAGTTTTATTTTGCTAAAGATTCATTTTTACAACACATTTCCTGCTGGGTATTGTGTCCTAAGTTCACAGTATAGTAGGGTATGGTAATTTCCCATCCAAAATCCTAACTTATCTGCTGCTAACATTGTGTTAGTATTTAAGATGTCCATGTAGTGTGCCAGCTTTAACAGAAGATACTCAATTTCCAGATTATGATTCAAAGTTACAAGCTTTGTCAAAGCTTTTTGATGTGTGAGCATGAGCATATAAAGATGATGATGGAGAGCAGATATTCTTTCTGTGTCTGCTTGAGAAAGAAAGGGGCAAAGCATGTGGAGCTTTGTCAAAATGTTGATAATGTGTTGCAAGCCTTGATAATAGTTAGCTTGCACCCATTCACATAGATCAATAATATCATCCCTCTATGATCAATGATGAAGTGCAGGATTAGCTAACAATCATATCAGCATCTTGGAAAAGGAGGAAGAAAGTATGGAAAGCAAGACAGCACAGCCCCATTCTTCAATTAGTGACATCACTTTTATGTAGAGCTGTTGATTGGCATGTAAGAGAGACTCTGTGTGCTGTGTCTATCTATCATATTATATGTAATTTCATTGTTGTCACTTCCAGAGTTGAAACCAAAAGCAGTGTGTGCCACAGGAATCTCTAGCTTGAGCTCCTCATCAAGATGCCTTGCTCATCAGGGATGCCTCAGGCAAATCAGTACAAGCTATGTCATATGATAGCCAGGCCTATTTCAGTCCTCTTCATATGGTCATCATTTCTGTTTTTAGAAGCAGACAACCTACTCCAACCAATTCTTACCAGCTACTGTAATCTTGGCCTGAGTGATAATGAGATAGCCTCTAACTGTATGCATCATTTTGACAAAACATCCTATATATTAAGGTAAAGCATTTTTATCAACTGATTATTGAGTTGCCTTTACTAATACTTTCCTAGCATGAAGACTGTTAAACACTGACACAAACTCTGGGGTCTTGAGAGTACACACCAACAACACTACACTCATGAATGGATAGTCACTTTCATTCAAGAAATTTGCCTGTTATTTCCCCTCCAGAGGAGCAGAAGCCATTTGACATCAACTGAGGGCTGAGCAAAATGTTTGCATTTCTAGGTCAGGGATCAATCATTATGTCTTTGCTTTGCATTTATCAATAAATCAAACCCTTTTCTAATATGGAAACCATTGGAAGAACCCTTGCAAATCATTGAATCTGCTGCTGTATGACACTTTTGGGCTCATAATTTCAGAAGAAAAGTGTATTACAGTCCTCAAGTCAATGTGACACAGGTTCAGGACCAGCATATCATTTACTGGCTTTAATAATTGGCTCAAAGTGTGGTTTACCAACATCAATCCTCATTTAATTGTCAGTTTTTATCTTGAAGCTGCCCATATAACAAAAGGTGAGCACTTAGTTTTGACTATGGGACAACAAGCAGCAAGCTAAAGCATATAAATATAGAGCAGTACCTGCCTTAACTTGAAGTGATCCTGGGTCTGAAAGTTTGGGTGTTGCCAATGTACATACCCTTATTTGGCATGAGATAGACCCCACATTATAAGATACTCTTGAACAAGTTTTCAGCAAAAGCATAACAACATCAAAGTGAAATTAATTGGTTTGTTTTTTGGCAGGATTTTGCCCCTGAATTTGGGGATCTTTTGGAAGATGGTGTAGACCAAGGTTACTATGATGTTAATGATCATTTGGAAAAGTAATTTCTGCCTCAAGTCATCTCAACATACATTGTTAAGCACTAGCCTTTTGTAGCTTAGTATATTGATGGCTTGCTATTCCTTAGCTGCAAGTCACACTCAACAAATGGATCTATTTATGCAATACTACTTTCCCTCATGCAAATAAACACAAAAGTGTTCCCCATGGCATACATATTGTTATTCAGGACAAGCTTCAGAGGTCTCATACATTGGATTTGAAGGTAAATTAGGTTCAATTGTGTTTAATGTATGAACTCAAAACTGTGTGTAGATTCCTGTCTCAATGGAGTTGCTAGACTGACTAGAACATGAATATGCTCTCTGTGATCATCCTGTCTTTCAACTGCACCTCCATTTGACCAACAGGCAAATTTCTACTTCAATTCACTTAGTCAACCAGGAGTGAGTCATGAATCATTTTGGGGCATATAGTATGCATTACCTGCCATGTTTCTTCAACACAGCAATCCCAAGCCTGTTCAAGTGGGTTTGGCTGCTATACTGTTTGATGATGAATGTACACATGAAGAAGTTGTAGTTGATCAGGAGACTGGAATAAAGAGATTATGGGAGGGCCAAGCCAAAGTCAGCCATGAACCTGAGGGATCATCAGTTGAGGTGGATAAGGATGCTTATTTGATTACAGGGAACTTCAAGGAATATGATTTCAACCTGAGATGAATCAGAGCCTAAGGCAGAAGACTCTGATGTGGGAAGAACATGGGCCAGTAAAGAAACAAGCTAATGTTGTTGTACATAATACATGTTGTATCAAAACCATATTGGCTACAATTTTGCAAAGTCAATGTCCTCACTGTTTGGGGCCTTTAGACTAGATACAAGATAGATAAGAAGGCACAAGAGAATAGGCAAAATGATGCAGTATTTACAGAGTCATAGCATACTGTTCTCCTACCTGTTATTCAGGCCATATCCCCACAACAGGGAAGGCAAGGTCTTAGCAGCTTGGGGCCTTCAATCTAGTCAGAGAATGAATGAGAATGCAAAGGAGAATGTGGAAAGCAATGCCATACTTACTGAGTAATAGCATAGCATTCTCCTCCTCCTCCTCCTTTGTCCAAGCCATATGGAAGACAAAGTCTTAGCAGTTTGGGGACTTCAAATCCAGTCATAGAATAGATGACTGTGCAAAAGAGAAATTGAAAGTGTGCATGGAGGCTGAGGCAACAGAGGTCACATTAAAGAATAGTTCTGACTTTCAACTGTAGATTGATCATCACAACACTGTCTGTTTCTCCACTATAGGCCACTACAATATTGCATACATGCCCATTCACCACCATATATATCATCAACTTTGTCACTGCTAATATTACTGCTCAATAATGCCCACCAAACATGACTCACTCCTTATTGGGAAGACTGAGATATATCCATGGGAGCCATACCACTTTGGACAAATTGGGATGACCAATTTGAGATGGTAGTGGCAGATGAGCAGACTCAGATACTTTAGGAAGAAATAAGCAAGGGCTAGCAGTTTTTGAAACATTGGCAGAAAAAGGTTCAAGGTCATAGTAAATGCAAAATTGATTGCATTTGTGTTGCACTGCAAAGATTTCAAATTTGATGTTGCCATGAGCAAACAGGCAACCAACTTCAGGCAAAAGGACTCTGTAGAAAGTGTAAGCATGCTAAAAGCTATCTGCAGAATACATTTGAGGTTTACAGGATGTTATAATTTGATGATCTGTTAAAGCTGATTCACCATCTAAGAGTCATCAGATAGCAACATAGAGAGGTGGCAAGAAGCAAACCTTGGTAGTCATAAATGAAAAATGTTTCCTTTACTTACATGATATTGCACATGCTGACAGAAGGATAAGAACTAGCACAATGAGTGTGAGCTTAACACTTGAATTGTTGGTGGATAGGGGAATCATTATTAAGACATTTGACCCACATATCATCAGTTGAGGGGTCAGTATTGATATATTCATTAAGCAAGAAAACTTTCTTGTTGTCTGGGTGCAAGATTGAATGCCAGCTCAAGCAAAGTGCATCTTGGTGATGCTGAATGGTGGAGGGCCACATTTGTCATTCTCCTGGGTGACAAATGCTGAAACTAAATCCATCAATGCAGATACCCAACATAGGCAATTGAGTTTGACAAAAAGGCACTCTAGCTGCATAGTACCATCAATGATTTCATACTGCTTTGATTTTTTATCATGGATATGAGCTTGCTTGATACATGTGGTGTGAGAGTTGGATTCAATGAAGGGTTTGGATAGGGTTCCATGCCATGCAGTTTTGACACTTCCTGATTTGGGGCTTTCACTTCACATGATAAAGCAACTAGTACAGATGAAAAAGAGTGGATGTTGGAGAGCACCTTGGGGTATTTCATCAGGGAGTATAGAGACAACTTGGGAGGATAGTAGATCTGACAGTCAATTGTTGTTGATGTCATTAAAGAATGTATGAGACAAAGTCAGTTGTATAGATCTAAAGGCAGCCTTACATATCTTTTTTGTATCTCTAAGAAAAGGGCTACTTTGAGCAGCAATTGCTAGCTAATAAAAGACTCTCTGTATCAAGTTCAGCCAAATTGAGTGCACTAACAGGGCAGTTTGAGATTTAATTGCTGATGGATTTGTGAGTTGAATGATGACTCATAAAAGTAGTGGCTGCTGATGCTGTCTTACAGTGATGAGCATATGACTGAGATATACAATGGTCAATGTTGCACATAGAATCAATTGAAAGTCTTCATTGTTAGCCAGATACAAGGACCATCAAGCTTGGCATTGATTGAGCTTCTTGGCTGTACAGAAGTACTCTAGGTTCTTGTGATCTGTCCAGACTTCAAACTTGTGCTGTGTGCCCTTGAGAAAATGCTGCCATTCCTCAAAAGACTGCATTATGGCAAGCATCTCCTTGTCATGAATCTCATAGTTCCATTTTATTGCATTAAGGAACTTTGAGTAGAAGGCTACAGGATGGCACTTGCCATCCTCCTTGAACTGCTGAGAGAGAACTGCTCCTGTGGCAAAGTCAGAGCTATCTGCTTCAACATGGAAGGGAGAGTCATTGTTGGGGAAGAGGAGGACTGGCTTAGAGGTCACTGCTTGCTTGAGGGCATTGAAGGCAACTTGCTGCAAAGACTTCCATTGCCATGTGGTGTCCTTGATGGTGGGGTTAAAAAGTGGGCAGGCATGGTGAGAGAAGTCCTGGATAAACCTCTGGAAGAAAGTTAACAAAACCTAGAAAGGCCTGGACTTCCTTCTTATTCCTGGGCTCAGGCCACTCTGTTACACCTGCTACTTTATTTGGATCCATCTCAGCCATTCCATGAGAGATGATCAGACCCAGGTACTCAACTTTAGTCTGTTCAAACACACACTTCTCTGGCTTAAGATAGAGCTGGTGTTGGTGGAGGTGCTCCAAAACAATGCATGTGATCCAACAGTGTTCCTCTAGAGTCTTAGTGTAGATGAGGATATTGTCAAGATACACACAAACAACACCTTCCACAATCAGATTGTGGAAGATATCATTTGTCATTGTCTAGAACATGGCTGGACTATTAGTGAGACCAAAGAACATTACCAGAGGTTCAAAGAGTCTGCAATTGGTTCTGAATGCTGCCTTCCACTCATCTCCTTCCTTGATGTGCACATTGTTGTAGCCCCAATGGACATCCAACTTGGTGAAGTATCATGCACCTCAAAGGTTATTGACAAGTTCAGAGATGAGTGGCAGGAGATAGTGGTTCTTTACTGTCATTGCATTCAGGACTTGATAATCCTGAACCAGATGAAGGGACCCATCCTTCTTCTTAATGAAGAAGACTGGGGAGGCCATTGGAGACTTAGAGGGTCATATCCTGCCAGAGATAAGGTTCTCCTGCAAGAACACATCCAGTTCATCCTGCTCATGGGGAGTCAAGAGGTTGGGCCGCTTACACAACCAGTATACTCAGATATGATCCAACATACTCCTAGGATGTCCTATGGTTTGCCCATGACATGCCCAACCTCAAATGGTAGGGAATCAAGGGAGCAAAGACACTAGTAGGTGGGAACATCATGTCAGCCTCACCAATTGGTGGCTCAAAGCTACAGGAGGGCACTAGAGTAGAGAGCACAGGCTGTCTTTCACCCCTTTCAATCAGCTTTCCTTTCCTTGTCTCTGGCTTAAGATTCTGGCAGCTTCTTCCTTCTCTTTTCCCTTTCCCCTGGTGCTGTGTTTCAACTGAATAGATGTAGTTGGGATACTTCAAGGCATACAAGCTTTGCTCCTCTATACAATCATAAATGCTCTTCTCCATTTCCTCATCTTCTGGTTTCCACTTCTTATGAGCCATTTGGATGCTATGCAGTACTCTTCAAGGCTCCAAGATCTAGAATATATCAAGGTTATTATGAAAAGTTGAGCTTGATCTTAGCTGCAAAATATCATTCACATGATTGTATGAAGTTGCTCAATCACATGTTCTTATATTTGATTGATCTTCTTGTCATGAGTCAGGAACTATCCCTATGTCCTATAGGCTTGGCTCAAAGATGAGTATATAGGAGAGGGAGGGGGATGAGGTCTGGTTGACTACATAGAATAGAGTGGAGAAGGCATAGTTTCAGCCACAGTATCAAGGTGATGGTGCTGTAGTGGCAGCTGTGACTGCAAAATGTCATTAAATCTAGCAGCCACATGATCATTGGTTGTGCAGGTTGTTTTTGTGATTACTTGAACAATCTCAAGAACTGTGCTTCATCCTTCAGCTTAGGGTGCTCCTCAAACTCATCCTTGATATGTTGTAAGTTGGCATTAGTTCTTGCAATGAACAAACTGAGAATGGATGCTAGGTTGTGCAGCTCAGTCTTGTTCTTTGTCCCAAGTGATCCAGTGAAAACCATCTGTGTACCCATTGTTGTCCATCAAATTAAGTTCTCCTTATCCACTGCATCCTTCTTTGCCCTTTCTCTGCCTTCTTCCTCTCCTTCTCATAATGTTTGGCCCATTCCCTGTGAGCCTCCCTCAATCCTCTCTTTGAAGTTATGTCACATGCAGAAGTATTGATCCTCCATCCCTGCTTAGCCTGCTTCTTAGAACAATTATTGGCTTGGTTACAAAGAATGGTGAGTTCCCATGTTGCAAAAACAACATGAACTTCTGCAGAATTGTGTTGTGAGTCTGCAAGTTCAAGTTGACCATGCAAGTCTGCAACCTGAACCTCAAGTTCATGGCAGTGCTGGACAGTTGGCCTGGTGAAGGTGAATAGAGATGAAAAAGAGCTAGAAGAGGTGCTGGGAGTAGATGTTTGCCATGTCATTGTCAGGGGACTGTCCAGGCTGGGCCCCATTCTTGTTTTCTTTTTTTCAGGCTTGGTTCACATTTTCATCCTCCCATCTTTGAGTGAAAAGTACTTTCAACCAGGGCTATTCAATGGGTGCTCCTTTGGAGTGTGTATGTTTCACAAGGCTGGAGATCAAGGCCAATTACAATGAACTTCTGTTTTTTTCAATTGGACTCTGGACTTAGTTGTTGTTGAATGTTTTTCCTAGAAGCTCTAGAGTAAATTTTTCAGACACTGGCATTGGGAATCCTCAGACTTGTTCTTTTGGATCTCCCTCTGCCAGGTGAGAAGCTAGATGCTAGACATCTAGAACTTCTCATACATATATCTGAATATACTTTGAAGTCTCCCTCTGACAGCTGTGTCATTGAGCTACAGCCTCCAGAGGTTGCCCTTACAGTCATTATTGATTATGTACAGAGTTGACAGGAGCCAAAACCAGATTGTGTTAGAGTTGAGGGAGAACTAGGCAGATAGCAATCAGCCCAAGCCATTGTTGATGTTTCTGGATGAGTTGTTTTGTGTGTTACAGTGCAGGTACAATCAATCAATTGATTGTCAGATGACATCTCTAGGCCAGTGTCCAATGCTATCATGCATGTCTCTTTCTATTCATTGCCACTCCCCTCATCTCCACTTTTACTCCCATTGATATGATGTTGCCACATCATCTGGAATATAATAAAACACCAGAAGTCAAAATAAACATCTACCAAGGCTGAAAACTGTAAGCCTCCTGGTAAAACAAGTTTCAGCAACACTATCTCCTTAGATTACACCAGAAGAAATACAGAACAGAATAGGACAAGGATTATACTAAGCTATACACTCAATAATAGTCCAATCACTGTACTGGGAGGGAAGCATGGGACTGTAAGGGTGACCTTCAGGAGCAATGGCTAAATCATGTGACTAGCAGAGGGGAATCTGAAGTATATTAGGAACAGTAATCAACAATACAACAGTAACTAATCACCCAGCAGAGGGGAATCCAAAGAGAACAAGTCTAAGGATCCCTGCTGCTTGGTGTGATGCATCAGCAAGTGGCAGAGGCATGGGAACAAGCGTATAGGTGTCTGGAGTTAACCAAAAGTGCTCAACAAGGGATCATGGTAAGTTCTGGGGGTTTCCTAAAAGGGAAAATGACCTCCAGAGATCTCCA
>JAGGAV010015661.1:0-34984 GCA_017657295.1 Termitomyces sp. DKA64 | reverse complement strand
TAAGGAAAATATTTTAGTTTGTTCACAAAGAATAGTAAATACCGATCGACGAGCCACACTCGGTGGCTGGGAGCGCAGAGGTATTCCTTAAAAGGAAATGCTCATCCCCGTGACTCTCATCGGTCTCGCTAGTCGTCCCTCAACAACCTTTGGTACACTTAGTGTTATCAAGAAGGAAGGCAATTTATAAGTGTAGATCGACAGCTAAGGCTCAAACGCCACAAATAGTCACGTGACACCAGGTGCACCTAATCAATCGATTCTGAAAAAAAGCTGATTTGACTCGCTCGCTTCTGACTCAATTCTGATTCACCCTTATGTCTTCTCAATCGCTCTGGCTTCGTTGCGAAACTAAGGAGTTCGAACGTCGCTCTGCACTCACGCCTACGACCTCCAAAACACTTATCGACGCTGGCTTCAAGATCTTCGTAGAGCGTGATGAACAGAGAATCTTTGATGACGCAGAATACGAAGCGTAAGCTTGTCAGAATACAATACCACTTTGATTCTGACGAACTTTTCCCTTCCCAAGTGTCGGATGCACGTTGGTCGATAACAACTCTTGGCCCCGTGCGCCTACAAACATCCCGATTATCGGCTTGAAAGAACTCGAAGAATCTACCGAACCCTTGCCACATACTCACATCCAGTTTGCGCATTGCTACAAGCAACAAGCTGGATGGTCCAAGGTCCTCTCTCGTTTCCATCGTGGTAATGGAACTCTATATGATCTCGAGTTCCTCACCGACTCTGCTGGACGACGAGTTGCCGCATTTGGTTACCATGCTGGTTTTGCAGGAGCCGCAGCTGGTGCCCTCGCTTTGGCTGCAGAAAGGAAGGGCGAGAAACTTGGCCTTTTGACCCCATTCGAGAATGAAGGTGACATGGTCCGCACCGTTAGAGACTGTTTTGGAGGCAGTGGCAAGGGCATCAAGGCTCTAGTCATCGGTGCGCTGGGCCGATGTGGTCGTGGTGCTGTTGACCTATTCCGGAAGATTGGCTTGGATGAGTACGTTCATCTCCAGCTGATGGCTGCTGTAAATCAACCTCATGGTTTACAGGGATGACATCCTCAAATGGGATCTTGAAGAAACAAAGAAGGGAGGACCTTTCCAAGAAATCCTCGATGTTGACATTTTTGTAAACTGCATCTACCTCAACTCGAAGATTCCTTCTTTTGTCAATCATGAGACAATCCGCGTCGCCGGCGAGAAACGACGATTGTCCGTCGTTGTGGATGTTAGTTGTGATACTACCAATCCCAACAATCCCATCCCTATCTATAATACCAACACAACGTTCTCCCAACCTACTGTTCCTGTTGAAGTGGGGTAAGTTATAATCCATCGTATTGGGCGACTCGAACTAAAGCTGAAATAGCGCTGGAAACCCTCCGCTTTCTGTAATTTCAATCGACCACCTGCCTACGCTGTTACCTCGGGAAGCGTCGGAGCAGTTCAGTAAGGATCTCCTTCCGTCTCTGCTTGAGTTTCCCAATTCGCGCGTGTGGACGGACGCTGAAAAGCTTTTCAAGGAGAAGCTGACTGAAGCAGTCCAGGCTGAAGGCCTGTGAGAACAAAATCAGGACAGGATATGCTTGTAGTGGATATGTTAATTCTGAAATACATACATATGGAAGTACTTAGGTCGATAAAGATTTGTTCAGGTATCCAAGGTTAACCACAGCTACACAGCCGAACATTGATGCTAGCTCTAGCCTTCAGGGTCTGCGTGTCTCAAGATCTCGACATTCAGCTGCTCATCAGTTCTCGACCTTGAAAAATTGGCTCATTCTTTAGGCTTTCACCTACCTTTCCTTTGGTGCTGGTCGCCGTCTGTCTTGGCTACACCCACCCTTTCTCCAGCCCTTTATTTGGATGGATTCCTCGCTCTCTACCCTTCCTGAGATCTGCATTTTGTTCGCCCCTCCACAGGAAGCAACCGTTGAGCCGTATTCTCCTATCCCAGCCACTTGCGCAACCTCCGTCGACGACGATGTCTTCCGCTCGGTTCATCTGACTCCTCCGATTCTGACCAAGTCCAGCAAAGCAGCCAAACCACTGTCTCCCCTCCGCCCTTCTGACAGTATCACGGCACCCGCTCAAGGCCTTGAGCGTGAACGTTTCGAAGCTTTGCTCCAGACAGCCAGAGAGAGGAATCTCATGTTCGGCTCTAAGAAGGGATGTGATCTTCGCAAGGAGATCACCCTCAAGGCTCATAAGAATAAGCAAGGTTGGTAGGCGGGTTCGCCTCCGTATTATTAACTAACACATTCCGCAGTTGGACGGCGCGCACTATTTCTATCCAAAGTGCTCACCCCTCCACCCCCTACCTCAATCTCAACTCTGAAGACACCGCCGGAATCTCCCGCCGACTTCTACTCCTCTCTTCCTACCCCCAGGCTAGTATCGCCTGTTGCCCTGTTCGAATTTTCAAACGAGGATGCCAAGAATGGTTCCTTGTCTTATGGCCAGGAGCCCTGGGTCGAGCAGGTTGACTTTCAAACTTCCCGGTACACCGTGGTCAAGGAGACATCCTCGCACATCAGTCCACCCCCGTCACTTGATCAAATCTCTGCCCGCATGACATCCCGCACACATTCTCGTTCGCGTGTTAACGAAGTTCCTGCTGGGACCTTGTGCCAGACTGTCGCTCCTGAACGTCCCAAACTGCAGATTGGTGTTGGCCGATTGCAAATGCCTATTCATGCTGCCACACAGATCACCTATTCAGATTTACGAAAGCTTTATGATGCGCTTGAACTTCAAGTTGAGGCGACAATGTCTAATGGAACACAATCCAATCTTATTGCTCTCTCTTCGCGAGATCACAGAGCCCACAACATGCTCTCGACGCTGCGACGCAGGACGAATTCGATTGAATGTCGCCTTGACGGAGTAGAGGCTGAAGTAGTTGTTCATGGGGCCAAATGTAAGCAACACAGCGTCCCGGGTGATCTCTTACCACTGCGCGAACGCTCCGAGTTTGAACATGCTGTTTTGGGTCTTCCGGGAGGCTTTTAGCTTCTGAACACTCTGAGATTCATTTGTTGGAATCGACTTTGGAGGCTTTGCAATGATGGAATTATAAAATGTCCATTTTTTAACTTAACAACATATCAAGTTGGTCCCCTTACAGGCATTTTTTGTCCACTACATTCTTTTGAACTCTCTTGATGGCAGCCTGCCTTGGCGTTGACATATGATATCTTTTGTACATGTATCGGTCCTCAATTCAAGGACATGAATCAATAGATTCAGAGACTTCACAATCCAAATATGTACCGAGAATAAATTTAGGAGTCTGGGTTTAAGTGACTGGGCCTGAAAACAGTTTTCTCAATATGAGACAACACTTGCATACGTCGAGCTGAAGAACAAACAATTTAAACAGGACTGATACGCCTACGTAATGACTCACTGTAATCCACGAGAACGTGTTCGTCGGCATGCTCTAGATCATCATCGGAATCGGCCAGAGGGTCAGTGGTAGTGACGATATGCCATGCCTCTGAGGATATATGATGTTAGAGGGGTGAGCGAAGAAAAGGGGAGAAATGCTAACGCTGCAACATCGTACGTGTCTGAGGACGGGGAGACGCCACTGAGGGCGCTAGGATGTGTTGAGATTGATGCGGATGCGACTGTAATTGTAACGGTGCAGCTATAGAGTTGGCCAATCATCATCATAACCGCTACACAATTGATGTGATCAGTCTCACTTTTTTTTGGACTATCAGTATCTGGGGGAGAATGACGTTGTGGGACATAGTACATGAATGCACCTTCTTCGTGTGGCTGCTTCGGGCGACGAAGGGTACTCTCGTTCACTACAGCACATGAAGGAGGTTTCTGGAGTGGAATCACAAAGGACGAACCTGAAACGAAACCTCTCACCGCAGGAGACGAGGGACGTGTCTTCTTTTCATCCTCCAACGAATATACAAGCTTCTGGAGGAAAGAATTTCTTTGAGCAGACATCTTCTTGCCCCAGATCATTTCCTCATTCGTGTCCACGTTCTCCATCCTTCTCTGTTGCTCGGTCATCTGACGCAATAGAGGTGCTTTGCCCGGGTGCTGCTGTGAAAATTCATCGCCAAAAGGATTGGGCCCTTCGTCTGACTCTAAATAAAAGTACGCAAGCCATAGAAAGGCCCTAGCACGATCGGTTGACATTAATCCTCTGTTCGGGAGGAAGAGATCAAGGAAATTAAGCACTCCGTCAAAATGTACAGTGGCCAGGGGCTGAGAGAAGTTGACGACAAATTCTGATCATGAGAAAGGGGAACTTACAGCAGCATGGTTGGCCAAGACAAAGACAAGGTTGACGATTGTTGTTGGGGGATATAGACCCACTCTCTTCCGTGTGATGATATGTGTCAGCCATCTGGATCTGGAGCACAGGTCAGCAGGGAAATAACTCACTCTTCTTTCTAATATTTCATCTGGAGAGGAAGGAGGAGCAGTTTTGATTTCAGTGGGAAGAAGAGCAGCCTTAAGACAATTCTTGATTCTGGGTGCGTCTTGCGCGTTCCCGCTCGTCTTCTGTAAAGATGGTACTGGATGATACGTTCGAAGAGCCGTTTTCATCTCAGGAAAAACTGGGGAATCGGCGGTTTAGAGAGGTGATGATAATATATATATGACCAACTCACAAGCCATTGTGGTATTGATTCGTCCAACATTAGTTAGCAGAGATATTTTGGCAAGTTCCATGGCAAATGCTGGAGTTTCGATCATCTTCTCCTTGAGGACTTTGGAACATTTGCTCGAATTGTACAACGCAGAGATGTACAAGTCCGCAAATGTGACCTTTCCAGCCTTGCTAGACAATGGATTGGCACCAGGCGCCGGGTTGGTGAACACGGCCTTCCTATCGGAGAATATGTGATGAAGCAGATCAAACTGGACGTCCTCTCGAGTAAGAGGCTCTGCATCGTGGCGTTTAATCGGTAAAGCTTTGCGACTAAGATAACCAACACTTTCATCGAGAAATCAGCTGACGAAAAACAGAACATATCATAGAGGAAGCGATGGTAAAGGATAACTTACGGAGGAGTTGCGTCTGTCCATGCTGTGGAAGATCCGCTAGCGGCCATTTAGAGAGTGGAGGCACGAGGCGAAGAGGAGCACGCATCTTGCATTCACGTTACGCAAAAGTACATAATACGCGTCCATAATAAACGTTTTACGTCCCACGAGTCTCACCAAAAATAGACTCTTTATTACGTAACTAAAAACTCAAAATCTCCCTTGGAGAAACCTTGCAAAACGACCGTACCCATGGAGAAATTCGACGAAGCAACCCAGGTTCGTTCGCCACGCGCAGCCCATATACTTTCTTCGCTTACTTTTTAACAGAAAGAACTAAGCAGCTTTCTCGAGAAAGAGCAAGCACAGGTGAGGTCTTATTTTGTTCGCGTGTAGTTGCCCTCTGAATGAAATGAAGGCTAAATTAAATTCCTCCATCCATACTCTGACAAGTATGTGCTGGACTAAGTAAGTTTCGTCTGTTATATTTTTCGGAGAAGCTCTCTTAAAGCACTGCAGGTGCATTACTGGGGCGCCATCGACTCGATTTTCGCACGGAGAAGAAAGGTGTTTAGCCAACTGTGTTGAAAGATTCCTGGATACCAGTCTATTTATGGTCAAGAGAATCGAGGAGCAAAGGTTGCAGGCTTCATCATCCCTCAGCTCGTAATTGTAGGGCCATTGTTCATTCAGCGCGAATGATACATGCTTAATGCGCAATATACAACCTACAACTACTGTCGTATTATGCCCCACAAATAACCAAGGCCTGCTGGTAAGAAGAAACAAAAGGCGTCCAGTACCTCTCTTGTCCGCCTTAGCTTCACAGAAATCTCAATTGGGTACATGCCACCGACACGGAACGAACCCGTCCGAAGAAACACGGTGATCAGGTCATCTTTTTCCTCCCAAAGCTCCCGTAGCCACCTGTCAAAGGTCTTCTTCTCTTCTTCGAAGATTTTGGCATCTTGGCGTGACGACCCGTATGAGATGCAGGTATCTGAGGTCCGGTCACCAATAGGAACATCCGTAGCAACATCAAACATCTTGAGATGTATGTGAATGACTGGCGGCGGAACGCCGTCCATGAAAATGGAACGGAGAGTATAGTAGTCTTGGCCGTATCCCATTGGCGGAATCCCTACAAAAAGTTTGTTTTGCTTCCATTAAAATCAGTTCCTCGGTGTATTGTCAACAAACTGTACCAGGATATACCACGGTGAGGTCGATTAATTTTAGATCGGGTACTCGGGGAACTAGAGACCGCAGACTATAATATAAACCGGTCGACCTAGGAAGTAAAAGATTGCTCAAATCCGCCTGGAAAACGCGTCAGCTTTAATATAAACGCTGGCCATTCCCGTTCAGTGCTCACTATGCCTTCCTTGTCAGCAAATTTCTTGCTGATGGGGCGGGTGTTTGGGCTAACAAGTGTTCCTTCTGGGTAGAGAAGGAAACAAAATGGTTTGTCTTCCTCCTCTGCACGCTTACCCAAAGCAGACAGGTGTGAAGAAAGTTGTAATCGATCTGAAGCCCAAGAGCGAGTTAGAAAGATAAACCCGTAGAGTTGCATTCCCTTTGTAGGCATCAGTTATCCACAACAGAAAATAACATGCACAACACACCCAACCAACAATAGGGATCCACCGTAGACTCTTTTTCAAGGTGATGTAGACATAGCGATGGACTCCTTGGGAACCAATGAAATAAATGAGACACCATGCGTACCACCAATCAGCATAAATCTAAGAAGCTTGTTAAAGCGAGGGGTATGCAGCTTTGGGGAAAACCTCCATACTTGATGGTTAGATATTAGAACGAACTTGGAAGGGAGGTTCAATGACACGACGTCTCCTGCCTCGTCCTTAACAACCAAATGTTCAATGTCTTCCTCACTGAAGCTCCCCTTGCCGTCTGTCTCAAAAGTTATACGTAGACAAGTGGGCGCAAAGCACTGGCACATTAGGACTGCGAAGTGCGTCAAGCTAAGTTTAACCGATAATAATAACGGACAATTACTCACTACACAAGCATCCGAAGGCTCCTTTTGTATATCTGATACCCTCGTCATACAGCTTGCTGGACCACTTGAATGGAAGGAGCCGCAAAGGTAAGAGTAATACAACTTGAGAACCGTGAATCATGAAACATGCAAAGTTAAACAGAAGACAAAAGCACAGCGCCATCAGGAATCGGGGCCAGGATGTCGATGGTCGTTGAGCTATAGGCAAATCGAAGTGTTGGGCCCCTGCTGACATTTTACAATAACGTCCAGAGATACTTATTTCTCGGAGTTGTAGAAATGGCTGAGTGATCCGTCACGCTCATTCTAAACTGACAAATGGTGGATCCGTTGACATTGGCCATGCTAGCGCCATCATATTCATTCATTGACTGGGCAACCCTTCACAGCCTTTCCATCGGTCAGCTGTACTTATAACTTCCACAAGTCTATAGCTGCTGAATTGGGCTATGAAGATGACCAATATCAAGTGTATTCTACAACATATCTGGATGTTCCCCCAATGGCCCCCAAAACCACACACTGACCGCCTCTGTTTTTATTCAATAGTTTTGCTGCAGTTAGTCTCAAGCTGTGACTGCAATTTTGACCCCCTTAGTCATGTGTCACAATGTGCAAAGAGTGCAAAATGCACGGAGTAGTCAACCCATTTTGCTCACCTGTTGGTCTGAAAAAAAAAAATGCCTAGGATCTACTGTATATCAAATTTCCTCTATAGCTATACTTGTTTCCAGAGGAAAATGAGATGTAAAAATATGTGAAATTGGAGAATTTTGTTCCCACGGTCAAGTGGATTTTGGAGTGTGTAACCTGAGTTCTACGAAACCCTCCCGTACAGAATGACATAAAATCCCCATTTCAAAGCATACTATCGCTCCCCTGTAGCTCGAACTACCCCTTCATTTCAGACAAAAAAAAACAGCCCATTTCAAGTACTAGCATTGTATCCTTGTAGAAAATGTAATCTCGTTGTCAGGTCCTCGTCAGGAATTTCAAGGGTTGTCACGCTTGCCGATTCCACGGCAAAGCGAGGTTTAAATTTCTATTATCGAAAGAATCCACGATGCGTCGTTGTCCGACTTAAAAACTGTCTAAGCGGAGCTTGGAGTGACAGTGACAAATTGTGACGTCCGACTCCGAGCAACAGGGAGCGATAGTACCGAGGAGCAGAGAGCTCCGAGAGGTGATCATCTCTCTGTTCGACGAAACAGAGTGTGTAACTTTCAGGGGCTGTTTAAGCTCCGCAAGTAGGCGAGCCTGACATGAATGTCCCGTGGTCGTGTGTAGGTGGTGTTAGGCGGCCAGTGGTACTTACTACCTTTGGAATGGTCTCAGAGATATGCTGAACGCAAGTCTGAGTTTGTCAAACGCGAGAGATAAGCAATCATAATGATCGAACGTTGAGCTGAAGATCGCGCAGCAAAATACGTGCTGTCCGGTTCACTCCATTCTCTCTGGACGTTATTGACGGGCTGAAAGGGCACCCTCATAGCCGTAGCCATGCATACAGGTAGGGCGAGCCTGACATCTGAGTGTCCCGTGGACATGTATATGGTAGTATTAAGCGGCAATTTTCAAACTCCGTAATACAGTATTTCATTTATACCATTTTAAGAAGTTTCTATCAAATTGATGATTACATATATAAATATATTTAATAACAACTACCACCCTTCGATAAACGCGACCCATTCCAACCGACGCTACTTACTTAGTGTCCAACAGACACCAAATCCAGCTAGCCTTACTCAGCGATGAGCCCCTTAAACCATTCACAACGTTCGCATTTCATTGACGACCTTGTATACCTAGTCCTCGAAAGTTCCGACCACTGGTGGCCTGGAGATCTCGTACAGCTTGCCCAGGTCTCCTCTGCATGGTTAGAACCTGTGAGGCGAAGACTGTTTGCCTTCCCCACTCTTCACTCTTTCAGGGCAGCTACAAGACTCGCCCGTTCCCTTTCCGACAACCCGTCATTACTTCTTCTCGTCAAGGGTGTCAAATTGCAGCCAATGCTTATGTCCGCGGACGACAAACACGTTCATTATCAAGATAGATCTAGCCTCAATATGATTCTTGGCATTGATGGCTTGCAACGCATTACCCTCGGCGGCCTTCTCTCTGTCAGAGCGGAACGATTTCTGCACCGCGTGACAGATGCCCACTCTGTCTTGCACCTCCATATTGATGGTAGCTTGATGGCTGATTCCATCTCCCTCGCTGACTGCCCTTCATTGGATTGGGATGAGTCAATAGCTTTCCAATTTTGCAATCTGAAGACCCTTTACTTTAACAACATCGAACTCGCTATTTCTCAACCGTCCATCCCGTATCAATTGCCGCTTTCCGAATTGCAGTTTGACCATGTCACTTTCACCCGGGGTTACATCACTCAGTTGTTACACGAGACCCCATCCCTTCGACGGTTGCGGACGAAGTCTGCACAGACTTCAGAAATCGATGAACAAATCAGATGTGTTCTCGACTCCTGCGCTATTGAGATATTGGAGGTCGAAGTGGATATGGAGGGGCCATTTGAACATTCTATATTCCACAATCCCTCCCCTTCCTTGCGAAGTCTGCGTTTCAGTGGTGTTCATGCTGACATTGACACCCTAATTTCTATAGGCACACACTGCCAAAATTTGGAGAATCTAGTCATTTCTGGCCGAATGGTTGCAGTCATTCCAAGCGAATGGGCTTCATTTATTGCAAGTGGACGTCTCTCTCATTTGCGTAGCCTTGAGCTGCCATGGATTACAGAATCACATCCGTTTGGGGGATAGAGTTCTGCTGTCGATACTTTTAAGTTTCACAAGTTGCTTTCCGCGGGGTCACTTGAAGTACCATCAGACGCTTTAGATATCCTTTTGCCAGGTATGATATCCTGTGCACCTTATGACTGTAACATATCGCCTTGTTCCAACATGTACATAATCTTGCCGTAATCTGATACATAAAACTCATACGACATGACAGGAACAAACAGGAATTTGATGGGCCGGGAGGCTGACCCTAGTCCATAGGGTGGCAATAACTTCCTTTTTTGATTCCAGAAGAGCTACCGCGTTACGCAGAATTGGGCAGCGTACAGGATAGTTAACAGGCCGTTTGCGCTGTGCTCTGCTGCTTTGCCGGTGTTCTCCTTGCTCGCGATTCGCTCACGATAATTCATTCTTTCGAAGTGACGTTCATTGATTTATCATCTGGCTCATGCGCCTTGCCAATGCAGACCGCAGCCTCTAGTTCTCATCCCTTTCCCGGGTCTCCCGATCGCCCATCTCAACGAGTTCCACGACACAGCTCATCGTTTTTGTCCCTCAGACGTGGAAAGGACAAGTCATCATCCTCAGCTACAACCAGCGTGGCTTTCGGTACTTCGGTGCCATCGACGCACACTCCAACTTATCTTGATGTGCACCCAAAGGCGAAGTCCATTACCAACAACCGCTCCACGAAAGGCCATCGAAGTTCCCCATCTACTAAGACGATATTACGACTTGAAACCTCAGCTCCTTCTGTACAAGATTATCCGGAACCATCTTATGCGTTCCCTGGTTCTGACTCTACAAGCGACTTCGGGACTCCGACAAATCCTACTCCTCTTACCCAGCATTCGCGTTTGCGTTCGAGAACTGGTCCCTCCGGCCGATCGATTTGGGAAACGCCTTGTTTGGTTCCCCAGCTTCGATCTTCTGGTTCTTCGTCGACTCAGCATACCGAAACACCTCTTCACACCCCAGTTGACTTCAATCATTCTGGTGAATCTTTTGACCCCTTTTCCGTGGTGGTTGCAGCACCCATTGCCGACGTTGAAACAATGGACGCCCTCGTAGACGGTATGAATGGAGGCGACGATATATATTCTCACACGTTGAACCTCTCCAATCATGCCAGATTTGGGATTTCTCGACATCATCCTCTTTATCAGCCACCCCTTCCGACTCCCCCACCGGGCATCATCCTAGGCGGAGGAAAATCTCGACCTCATCCTAAACGCAAAAACGCTTTCAACCATTCGAGCGACTCGGACGCAGAAGATGAAACTCCTACAGCGATTTCCGGAGGGCGTACCCGTCCATGTCGCAGCCGCACATCTCCTGCTCCATCTAGCTCGGAAACATCCCCCTTTCTCACCACAAAATCACTATCATCAGAACAGCAGCCCAGTTGTACAGCGCATACAATGCCTTTGAACCTACCTCCTGACAAGGTGAAAAGCGTTGTCCCATCGATATCTGAGATCATTCGAACACATGCTCCTCCGGAAGGGCAAGTAAGATCACGCCCATCTACTTCTCATTCCTCGTCATACTATGCTCACAGCCGAGGACGCGTTATAGTTCATGACGCTGAATCCGAACCCGAACAGAGCCTGCTTGAGGAAGAAACTGGCTTAATCTCTCGTTCCTCTATCGACAGCGTGGCCGACGAAGTACAGCGAACACTGCGCAATCAACTTCTAAATAAACCTCATCCTCTGGCTCCACCACCGCCTTCATCATTTATGAACCGTCGATCCACGCTATCTGACAATGTCAGCACACGTTCTCCCCGCTCGGATCTTGATACTCCATCCATATACTCATCTTCAACTTGTTCGAACCCTTATCCTGCTTCTCCTATCGCCAGCTTCGTTTCCTTGACAAAGTCCCGTCCTAATTCACAGGATGTCGTAAAGTACCTGCGCTCAGCGAGATTAACAACACTGCTCAGCCTTACACGACCGCCCCATGCATCGGTAGACAATCCGTTGACAGTAAGTCTTTCAGATCTCGGTAGTTCAACGGGGTACCCTGTCGTCGTTTTTCTCGGACTGGGCTGCGTGCGGCACATCATGGGTTTGTATGATGAAATGGCCGAAATACTGAATCTTAGGCTCATCACTATCGATCGGTGCGTTTAAGACGTTGCTTTTATGCCATGACCTTGATTCTAACCGTTCCTTTAGTTGGGGGCTAGGGAAAACAGAATCTAGATTAAAGTCGGCGAAAGGAGTCATGCAGTGGGCATCAGTGGTTGAAGAGGTTCTCGATCGTCTGCATATCAGACAATGCAGCGTGATGGCACATTCAGCTGGTGCGCCTTACGCGTTGTCCTTCGCCAACAGGGTTCCAGACCGAATACGTGGTTCAATATGCTTGTTGGCACCTTGGATCGGCGGTAATGAGAATAGTAAGGTCCTTGTTGTTCAATTATCCGCTCCATCTGACTCTGGAACAGGTGGATATAAGTGGCTGAAATATGTTCCAAACGGCATTTTGAAGACCGCTCAGGCCGCAGAATGGAAGATTCAGGCGTGGATGATAGGGAAACCTCCTGCAATTACCTATGAAGGCATCGGTTACAACGCCCCGCCCACTGCAAAGCCGCCCTCTGAATGCCGAGCTTTGTCGCCCAAAGCGACTGGGACTCTTGATATTCGGCATACGACTACAAATGAAACTCGATCCCGCCCCAGCATAGGTTCGAGCACTTTCAGTGACTATGACGATTTACGAGACTTTGAAGGTCGCTTCGAGAGCCGGAGCACACTAGGAGCAGGGGGGCTGCGCTCTCAAACCCGAATGGATGGTGACTACCGACCTCTCAACAATCGTAAGACTTCGCGAAGTTTTCTCGATCGTTTCAGAAGTTCTTCACCTTCCCCACAATCGCCATGCGAAGAACAATCGTTTTCAGGAGGAAAGAAGTTGAAAGCTTTACGATCAATGAGCTCTTTGAAGGGTAGGAATGCCCAGAAGAAAATTGGGTCTTTAAGTCCCCAACTTCCTCCTTCGCTGCAAATCGAAGTCGGACTCGGCTTTGGAGAACTTGACTGGCCTCTGACCCACTCTGAGGTTTCCTTTTCCGATAAAGACGTGCCTGCATCCACACCATCGAAACATCCAACTATCTCTGGCGATAAAACTGCTGGAGGAAGATCAATATCGTTCAGTTCGCCGAACATTGCTTTGTCAATGCCGTCCTCGCCGTTGTTCGCTGCTACGTCTGCTGCTAGTGTGGGTTCCGGCAATGCACATCAAGCAGCTTTAGGCAATGTGCTCATCGCTGCATCACACGCTGAGTCAGCCAAAGGCACCCATAACGACCTCTTACAAATTCTCAATCATGACAACCAGCCATGGGGCTTCTCCTACCCTTCGTACCCTCATCATGTCAAGGTGTGGTATGGAGATAGGGACGAGAAGATCGCCGAGCACGCTGTCAGATGGATGGCTAGCAATATGGGCGAAAATAAATGTTCGGTCAAGGTCGTCAGAGGAGCCGATCACGGGCTAATGTATCGAAGCAGTGTAGTCGTGGAGGTTTTGGAGTGCATACTCTCCTTCTGGAATACCGGTAGGCATACCTTGACCTTTGTACCGCCTTCTTCCCACCAAATTCTTTTCTAGAGGACTAGCGTGCACTAGAGAAACTTTCTTTTCCTCTGGTATTTCTCTCTTGGATATCAATCTTCTGGCACATACCCTGCATCATTTGTTTCTTTTGTACCAATTTCTCGTCATTGTATCGCCGCCATACGTAGGTTTGTGTTACTTATCATCTGGAGAGTTTTGAACCGTTTTAGTCTACAATATTATTGTCCTTGTTATCGGACTTAATGCATAAATTATCGGAGTACATACATATGCGGAGGCATGGCCTGGAATGTTTCCACGTGAGTGACAAGCTTGTTTCATTGCGGCCATGTCCTCGCGACGCCCAAGCCCGTCGCCTCAGAAACGGATAACAGCCCTTAAACGCGCCGATGGGGAGCCTCTGACCCGCTTTGACATCCAATACGACGTTCTCCATCATATTTTCCATGATGTGCAGTCGGTGTTCACTGACCCCTACTCCGGGGATTCCGCCCCGAAGGTCACTTTCCGGGACCTCTACATCAAGACCATCTTACATTCGTCGAAGGCCACAAAAGCTTTGAAAGACAAAATGGTTGAATCTGAAACATTTGCAGAGGATTTTGCAATGCTCGCGCTCCTCGTCAATGTCGGACGAGTCAATACGACGATGAGTTGTGCGGGACATAGTTTCGTATTGACTGCTGGTAACTCTAACTGTGGGTTTCATAGTTTTCCCCGAGATGAAAACCGCCATTCGAACCTACCACCCGATTCCTTCTCTACAGAGGACGACCGGAAACCTCCAAGACGCGCCGCGTATCAAACATATACTCAAATCGGCTACCTTGAAGGACGATCATGCTCCCACGCCCTCCACACCTGCCGATATTCTTTTTCGAGTTGTAAGTACTTCTCTAAGTACTCTCGTACTTAGACCTGCATTATGTCTCACGTATGATGCAGAAGTCAGAGCAGGTTCCATCTACTACGGTGATGAACCTTATCTTTGTCTTAGCCAACCACTCAACAGTATGTACTGACTACATTCCTCACGCCTTACTGAAGTTTACTAATCTTAGCCGATTGGCCGCGTTCACTTCAGTGAGAAATTGGACTTTACAGACCTTTTCATACGCGAGACACTTTCATCGCTCAGTCGTGCTCGCGCCTTCCTTTGGCTCTGCTACCATTACTTGGAATGTTCTGTGGAAAATAACGATGACGATTATGACGACGACGGGCCAACTAATCCTTTCGCTGATGGTAGACGAGGCAGCATTCCGACAATTGTTCAATTGTCCGACACCGAAATGAACCAAGAAAACGTGGATTCCGAAGAGGAGAAAATATTAGCCGAAAAACTCGTGATCCAAAGGCTCGAGATACTCAAGACACAAAGCGCAAAGGAAATTTCCAAGCATAATAAAATGTCAGGTTTGGGGGCAATTGGTGTTGGAGTTGGAGATAAAGACTTTGCTTCGACCCGGGAAGGCGTCAAGTCGAAAATCAAACGGGCCGATGGGAAGCAAGCCATCAATTCTCAAGAACAGAAGAAGACCCCATCTGCCGTTCGTAGCTCAAAGGTTAGAGAGGAGAACGGCAGAGAGCTGAGTCCTCCTACTCCCGATACTGATGAGGAATGCAATCTCATTGATCCATGTATGTCATTTTTCTTTCCAAGCCATGTTAGATTTAGACTTTGTACGTTGCCTCAGGTCGTACAAAGAATCAGCTTCCGCAGAAAAAATATCCTCCCCACTTACAGTTCGGGCCTCACACCCAGCCCCGCCATGTTTCAATCGAAAATTTTGAGTCAAGGGAAACCGCTCAAGGTCATCACCGTCCTCGATATTCACCGTACCCGTCAAGTCCAAGCTCTTTTCAGATTGTTCCTGCTCAGGACCGCCACACGAGGTATGGACAGCGGCTCTCTACACCCCCAAGATCCATGTTGGAGCGTGAGAATCAAATATACTAACTCCCATCTGTGTCTTTCTCATGGCTTTTTCTACAGAGGCATGGCATATTGTCACCACCACAGATCCTCTCCTTGATTCTGATGAGGAAGGTGCTGACGAGCACTTGAGATATGATTACAGTAAAACTCTTTTTGTCTTTCATCTACCTGACTGCTGACGACTATCATAGTTCAACGTCTCAAGGTTATCAATGCACTGCGTCATAAAGAACCCACTCCTGAAGTGGAACTCTATGGACCGAATCGTTAGCCTACGGAAGAAAATCTCTATAATTATGTAATATATATTGTTGACAATCTTGATATCATTACCTTTACTTGTTCTAATCATGAACTCGAACTTCATATCTCTTGTTTGAGTCTGGTATAGTTGTCAGTCTTCTCCGATAGGGCGTACATCGTGAACGCTGACCATGAATATCCCAATCCCAGCCTTTGTTCACACGCCAGCATTCTCACCACCGTTTCAAGTGGTGGTGAACTCACTGACAGAAGCCCGGAAACATGCCAGTGGCGAACTCTTCACATGCGGCCGAAGAAGAGGCTGACGAAGTGTATCACGTTGGTACGCTACGCCATCAGACATTTAAACTAAGAACAGCCGAATCTTACTTCTCCTCAGAGGTGATTACTAAAGCGCGCGTTGCACCCCCATCCAGTGATGAGGAGGATGAACAGGGTCCACTTTCGAAACGGAAAAAGAAAGGAAAACATAAGGAACCCAAGAAACCTAAATGGGTATGCTTCTCAATTCGTCTTCCATGCATTGGCTCTGATTCACCACCCCAGGAGTATCTAGTGAAGGTTAACGCACTTTCCAACTTTCCTCATGTCATGCTCAATGTTTAATCAGTGGGCCGGTTATGATTCAAGACACAATAGGTAAGAGTACAAGTTGCCAGGGCGGGAACCTAGTGTTTTGATCTCCTTTTAATTGAAGCTGGGAGCCAGAAGAAAACGTAGCAGGGTGCCAACGCCTCCTTGCTAGCTTTTGGGAACACGTCGGTACGGATGATAATGATTATGATATAGGCTATGAGGTCACAGCCGATGAGAAATGGATCAGTGAGTTTATTTCGAGTCCGCTAGTATTTTGCATCTAATTTGGTCATTACTCCTCTATAGAGAAAGAAAAGCGTTTTTTCCTTAAGGAGTATAACGAAGCTGAAGAGAAATTAAGGAAACAAAAAGAAAGGGACGAACGTAGTCATAGAAAGAAAACAGTGAGTTCGTGCAGACTTTGATTGTCATGCTGTTGATTTCGATCGCCTATGGGGCAGAGAAAGAAGAAATCATTTTCAGGAGAGTTATCCAAACGATCGAACTCCGCAAAATCTCGGACAAATGTACATGAGTCCTTTGTTGCACGTATCATACAACTTCATCTCTTCTTCAGAGTCTGGCAATGTCCGATGAGGATTCCGATGATGTACCACTCAATGCAAAGCGTAAACGAAAGGCAGTGACGGAAACTTCGGACGATGTAAGTGATATATTTCTACACAAGTATTCCAGTAACCCCTCTAAGGATACCCCCCTCGCCAAACTCCCCCCTCGTAAGACAGTGAGGAGAGCCTCTCCCGCTGTTGACACCGATCTCAACTCCAAAGAAGTAAATGTCTTGTTCTATACCTCCTTCTCCCTCGCTAAGCTCAGCAGCCTCCAGGGCAACAAGACATACCAATGAATGACGTATGTAATTCTCTGTGTCTTTTCTCGTACCTCTTTCTATAGACCCGAATAGAATTGGGCTGCGTCCCTGTTTTCTTCCCCCGAGCCGGAAGGGGCTCTCGCTCCAGCAACACTGCCAGCACCGCTACCATTGCCAGCACCGCTACCATTGCCAACACCGGCGCCATTACCAACACCGGCGCCAGCACAAACTCCATTTCCATCAGCGCCTGTGTCACTGCCGGTGTTACAACACCATGCTTTTCAATCCAGAGCTGTCGAAGCAGCCACAGACAAAGTCACTTCCATGAGTGGCCTTTCCACGAAGCAACGACTCTCTTTATATGCGCTTGCTCCAAGACCACCTAAAGCTTCGCTTCCTGCTTCCAGGCCCAAGAACCAGTCGTCTCTTCCCCGATCGTCGTCTTCCACAAGTCTAATGCCTCTCAGCTTCAAGAAGAGTAACTTGTCGACGTCTGCGATGATCCTTACTGGCTCTGTTCCTAGTGATGCTCGGGTTTCCGCCTCTTCTAGGCAAGAACCCATGCCGAACACGCCAGGTGTGGCTATTTCCCCAAATGAAGAGCATCCTGGTGAAGAAAGGTTTTCTTTCGTTTTAAGTCTCTCGAGGTGGTTATTCACGCAGTGTGTTGCAATGATTCAGATCGCCAGAAGGGATACCATCATCACACAATGCACACATGGAAGCAGCTGATGCGTTCCTGCGTGAAATAATGCCTCCTGGGTGAGTGATCTGAGTGTAGAATTTCGATATTCGCCCCTCATGCTTACGTGCAAAGTCTCGCTGGACCTCTTGAGTATGATTTTTTTTTTCATTCAAGTACGCTATTTTACATGATTTCATTCGTCCAGGCCTGCAGAGGAACGGCCTTTAGAACCTCAGCCTCCGCGAGGCCTCATTTCAAAGCCAATCCCGGTACCCCAGTATGTTGTCCGTGATATCAATCGCGTTCTGGCCAACTCCATTCTAGAGTGTTCCAGCATCCATGGACGTGGTCCGGCAATGTTTTTACTGAATCCGACCCTCTAAGACCCGTATTCTCTGTTACTTTTGGCGATGTGACTGCATTTGTCAATGGAGGTCTTAGATTCAGTGTAGCATTGGCTAACATGGATCGTCTACACTTTTCCAGCTTTCATGATGCTCTTGATCTCTATTCGATGCTCTCAGCCTGCCAGGGGGTTCATCAATTTGCTCGACTTGGCCCGAAATCCGCCTCAGACGTTGAGGCTTTTCGGATATTTAGTACATATATGGGTAAAATGAAAAAGGTTGGGTGTCGCTACATTTTTCTCCTGCCGTCCATTGATACAGAAGCAGGTTGTTCTTCTACCTGTATTCCTTGACAGTCTGACTGTTGGACATATCATTTTTTTCCACCACACCACTCGAGTCGTATCTTCCCAAGTGAGACCACCTTTGGAAGTTCAAAGAGCCGGAAGTTTGGTGGCTGCCCTTGCTCCATGGACTTTGTCTTCAGGCCAACTCTCAAGGCATTATCGCCATCCTCTGAATAAGAACGTTCTTGCGCAAGCAGAAGTGGACCCTCTCGTCAAGGACGAAACTCAGTGGGTGCGAACACTTCGCATCAAACCACATTATCACCACGGGCTTCGCTTGTTGAAATTTCCTCGATCACTCCACATTTACCTATCCGATGACGGTCATGAACGAACTTTCAGTGTTTGGTTTGAGGGCGGAGATGGAACAAAAAAAAGGCCTGGAATAGAAACTATCAATCTCTTCAAAATCCTCGAGAAATGCAGGACAAGACACTCCTACATACGTGATGCTCGCATCATTTTCATTCATGTGGGTGCTATTGAACATCTTGAGAAGCTTCCCGGTCTCCTGGAAATCTGTTCTTCTTCCTTCTCCGTGCAATTTTACACCTATGGGACCCATGAAACCATTGCGCCAGAGTTCTGGGGAGTCCGGGAGATTTACCCCTGTGGTATTTCCGCAGCTTTGCATTCATATTTTCATTACTGACGCTTTTGATGTCACATTTATAGGTGGCATTGTTACCTTTACCCCACAGGCTTTACTTGATGACCCCATTGGCGTCCAGCATAGTATTAGTCAAATTCATAGCCACCCAATGTGGGAATGCTATATTCTCCCGTCTGTGCTTGGAATGGTTGCAAAGCTGTATTGTCAGAACGAAGAGAAGGACCCGATTGCGAATCTCGATAGGTGCCTTCTCATGCTGATGTAGTCTTCGCATGTAATTGACAATTTTTTTTCAGCGGGAAATTTTTCTACACATGGCTTCTACATGCCATTGACGAAGGCGAGCTCTCCTTCATATCATCTCCTTCGAGTTACGGACCACCATCAATGGAGGAAAGCACCCCGCAACAAGAATGGATGAGAAGGCACTGGACCCACAGGCCCCATGGCTCCCGTGCCATACTTCGAGCAAGCCTTGATGCTTTTGACGAGAAGTATGCAAAGTTTCATCCAGCAGGGTGGGAATCAAGCATCTTTGATGAAATATCCAAGGATCTCAGATGCATGAGACGGCAACCTGTTTTCATGGAGAAGTATCGACGATATGTTGTTATCACCAGTCCTAAAGCGCAACAGGGAAGACGTGACGACGCAGTGAGTCAGCTATTGTCACTCTGTAGCAATTTCTTCAATAGTTCTCTCTTCAGCTCGAATGGACATCGGCTGCTAAATTTGACTTCAAAGATGATTTTTTTCCCTGCAATAATACTACTTGTACGTAGTAACATCGAATAGAGGTGACAATATGACAAGAAGCTGGTTGGCGCATGCGATGACACACCTTTATCATAAGAATGTTGCCTTTAGTGCTTCTCGAAGCTCTTCCTCGTACTCGTCAGCCTCGATATATGCGGTCTGTTATTTCAGTTCAAAATAAATTATGCAGCTCATACGAAGATCTTGTTGCACTGACTGCCTTTAACACCTTATCTCTGCTTGACTCTTGCAGTTCTCCCGCAACGACTAGTTCGTCTAGAATCTGGTGCATTGTAAACCTTGAGTCTGATTGGGACGAGAGGTTGAGACTGCGGAACATACAGTGTATGCCTTGTCAAAATTAAAAATCCTAGATGATAAAATGAAGAGCGGTGCGATTAAGCTCTGCGCACGACCCACAAATCCAATTCGCAAACCTAAGGGGGGTAGGAAGGATAAGCTTCGTACTGGAGAACCGACGCCTCCGGGCTTACGTTTCCAAAATGTTTGTCCAGTATTTCAACGTATCGGTGAATTATTTCCAAGGTCAGCAGTTCGTTATCTTGCTCTCCAATTTCACAGATGAAGAACAACGAGGCATACTGCCGGTATACGACCTATGAACTGATGAGATGATGAAGCTTTGCCGCAATGAATCCTGGCGTTACTTTCCCCGCTGAAGTGCAAAGGAACCTATTTAGCGCAGTACTCGGCTACCCGACAACAACATGCCTTTATATTCGATCACATTGCACATGCGCGGGCGGCGGGCGCAGACGAGACGGGTCACATCTTGGATGATCTTTGCTTTGGACTTGGATGGCAGGGTGGTGAACCATTTTGCCAGACGCAGCTTACCTGTTGTCTGGGTGTATAGCATTACGGCGTTATTTGCACGGTATTGTGAAAACTTGCCTTGCCGTGAGACTAGCAGGATGTAGTTGATCATATGTATACACTACACACGCTGAAGGCATCAAGAACAACTCTAACGGGCCGATATGAGCCGCCAAACCTCCATGGGCTGGCACATATAAGTATCAGTATCGCCATTTCATGCGCGATCAGCCGACATAAATAATTTCGCTTCGATACACAAAGTACACAGCAAAAAATCGACGGAATACAAACATTCATAGACTAAATCCGAAACTCTTCTTGTGTGTCTGTCTCACAACTTTAATGGGGTACGAGAATATTGGACCTTGGCCGATGCAGCGTCATCGACAAACCAATAAAGATGACCAGGGTATACAGGTCTCACTCGAGCAGAAGGCAAGCCGTTCTCGGGGTGATCAAGGACTTGGCTGAGGGTATCGACTTTTTCCTTCCCAGTCGCCACAAATACGACTCTCAATGCGTGGTTTATAACTGGGTAGGTGAATGTGATTCTCTTTGGCGGTGGCTTAGGGGAGTCCTCGATATATGCGACCCATCTATCTTCTTCTGCAAGAAGTTCATGACCAGGGAAGAGGGAGGCAGTATGGCCGTCAGGACCCATTCCAAGAAGAATGAGATCGAAGATAGGGAAACGAGCCGAGTCTTTTTGTGCAAATTCACGGATGAGTTCCTTTTCGTACGCATCAGAGAGCTCTTCGAGATCGTCAAGAAGAGTGGTATCGATGGTATGGATGTTTTGCTGGGGGATGGGGACTTTGGAAAAAAGGTGTGTGAGGGATGCGAGGTGATTGGACTCGGGATGGTCGAGAGGAACGACGCGTTCATCAACATAAAATACCTGCCTGGGGCACGGTGAGAAGGATTGGTGATGAGCGGGTTGGGACATACCACTTGTCCCATTTGACGGCAGGGTTGTCGACGAGGCCGCTGAGCATCTTGGGAAGGGATCCGCCAGAGAGGGCGATGGAAAAGCGGCCCTTCTTGTCGAGGGAGTCCTTCTGGGCCTTGATAATGAAGGCTGCGAGACCGTCTACGAGGGCATCTGTGGAGGAAAACGAGACGAGGACTGGGCCGTTGGGCGCCTGGTGGACGGTCGACATGGTTGCGGACGCTCACGACACATCGGAATCTCATCCTACGCGCACGTGCCATGACGTCATTAAGAAACAACTATATACAATACACCTATAGATATACTAGCAGTTGCACCCGTAGCTCTGCGAACTCTCGGGGTCGAGCTGGATGGGGTCCGGATAGTCTGCATACCTGCTGGACAATGTCAGAATATACGACGCTGCGAAAACAAACACGGACATGTCCGACTCCGCCTCCTGCTGCAGCGCATTCTTCGCAACCGTCTGGAATGCCTGCTCAACGTTGATTGCCTCCTTGGCCGACGTCTCAAAGTACGGGATGTTGCCCTTCGACTGACACCACGTCATGGCCCGTTTCTGTGTGACCTGCACCCCTGTCAGCGTCATAATCTATAATCTAGTATATGTCCCACTTGGCGTTTGTTCTCCTCCACATCTATCTTGTTGCCCAACACAACAAAAGGAAAATTCTCGGGGTCGTGCGGGCTCGCCTGGATAAGGAACTCGTCACGCCAGCTGTCAAGAGTCTCAAACGACTTGGCGCTGTTGACGTCGTACACAAGCACACAGCAATCGGCACCGCGGTAGAATGCAACACCAAGAGATTGGAAACGTTCCTGTCCAGCAGTGTCCCACAACTAACAGCCAAGTCAGACGGATATATGACACAGCAGCACACGTCATACCTGCATGGTCACGAGCCTGTCATCGACCATGACTTCCTTGGTCAAGCTGCCACAACGTCAGTGTGCAACAATAACATAATCGTGTGGCGAAACGTACAAGTCGGCACCGATAGTAGCCTTGTATTGATTACTGAACCGCTTGTTGACATACTGGTTCATGAGCGATGTCTTCCCGACCCTGACACAGAGTACGGATTCTGAGCCTTGGGTCAATGGTAGACAGTAGATAATTACGCACCCACTGTCGCCGAGAATGATGACCTACAGAAGACACGGGAGGTAAGCAGAGCTCAAGGGTGAGTAGAGGACGAAGTGACCTTGAGAAGGACTCGTCCCATTTCCAAGGGTATCTGGGACTGTAAATTTGTGAAAGGTCGTCGTACAAGTTGGCAGTCAACGTTTCAGTGACAACACCTGGTTCAAACTCCGAACTTGGTGTAGGTTTTGCCGCCGCCCAAATGGCCGAACCCGTATGGCAGGAACAACTACGCCTCCGTCTTACTGAAAGGAACGCCAAAGAGTCCGCATATGCATCCATAATAGAACAATGTATGTACCTGTCATTCGTATTATCGCTGACGCCACCAATATTCCCATAAAGATCGCAGATTGGCCCAGCAGACCAAGCTCCTCAAGGAGCGCAATGCCTCTCTCTTACGTGCAGTTGGTACTGCCAAGAGCAATCCTAGCTCGTCCACCGTCTTGGTTCCAGGAGCCACAGACGAGTACGCATTTTGAATCCAAATTCAATTCTTAGAAAACTGACATCACATCCAGCAACCCCGTTCGTGCCGCGTACATACAGTCTCTCGAGTCCCAAATATCATCCCTTCGAGACGAACTTGCCACCGTATACAAGACTCAGGGCCAAAATGCGCAGCGTCTCTTAGCCATGAATGAGACGTTGCGCGAGAAAGAAGAAATGTCCAGAATCGACTCGGAGAGTCTCCGTAAATCCAAGGATGAGATTTCCGTCCTGAAGCGCAAGGTAGATCAACATGCCGAAATTATGGCAGAGAAGGATCGCACAATCCAAGTCAGTTCAGTATCGTTTTCCCCTCACGTCTCCAATCTCATGCAGAAATATATCAGATTCTCAATGACGAGATCAGTACGCTGCAGCTGGAACTCGGGCAGATTGAAGAACGCAATGCGACTCTCACCAAAGACAATGCCAAGCTTCTTCAGCGTTGGTTAGACGCGAAACAAGCTGAAGCCCACAAGATGAACGAGGCCAACCAGTTCTACGAGAATATGCGGTCAAGGCACCAAGCTGTGCTGAATTGGAGGGATGGGTCGGAGGGTGACTCCCAAAGCCGCGCTGGTACAGACGCAGGCTCGAATACAAAATCGGGAAAAGGGGACCCTCACGAAGCCAATTACTCGACCGTAATGAAGGATGGACTACCGTCTCTGACTCTGAATCCACTGGAAGTTACACCGAATGGTTGATAGTCGATGAATAGGTTTATTTCGTATATTCTGAGGGATTTTTTTTATTTCTTGACATATTGCTTTTCCAATACACACGTGTTCCTTCAAATTCTCATTGAAATCAATGGTTGGAAAACAATCATTGAATATCAAGTCAAAGTTGATTGGATACACATGAGCTTGGAGGGAAGAACAAATCAGAAAGGACACTAGAAATATTTTGAAATGAAAGTTAAGGAGCGACGTGGACAGATAGAGGGACGCTCTTGATGACATTTAAAGAAAAGAAGAGACCAAGATAACTTTAAGCAGGCCCTTGCATCTGAGCATCTCCCCCTGCACTCTGCTGACCAGCCTGTCCATAGTAACCTAGGAAAGGTATGATTAACGAGAAGAGCTACATTTCAGAAAGTTACGCCTACCACCCCAGTAGTTAGAATAGTAAGACGGGTCGGCAGCACCCCACTGTGGTTGCCCAGCCTGTCCGGCAGCAGCAGCAGCATTAGGATCCGCACCAGGTTGCTGAGCACCTGCGGTGATACCAAGGCCTGCAGCGGCGCCGCCAGCGGGCTGCGGCATGCCAGGAGAACCAGGTCCAGCTGCACCGGGCGCGGTTGTGCCCTGCGCCGGGAAAGCTCCATAAGCACCAAAGCCATACTGTCCATAGGAACTGGGTTGGGGCATTCCATACATTGGCTGCAATAATGTAAGAATTCAGTTAGAATAACATCATTTATGGAACAATTGGTGCACCATTTGTCCGTAGGCAGCGGGAGCGGTGGTGGGCGTCATCGGTGTACCAGGCTGTACCGCCCCACCATCAGCCCTGTCCTTACCCCAGCTACACTTGATCGGCCGGCCATGTACCATCTGGCCTTGGAGTTGGACGATAGCCATAGCCGCGTGCTCATGAGTATCCAACTTGACGAAAGCAAAACCACGATCGGCTTGCATGCGAATTTCAGAGAGATACCCGATGGATTGGAAGAGCGGGATAAGATCGGCCTGAGTGCAGTATGGTACAAGATTACCGACATAGACCGTTGTGTTGTATGACGGGGTCTGCTGCACGACTGACTCGTAAGAAAGGGGTCCTCCTTGGAAGTTGATCGGAGCAGGAGCACCACCGCCAACAGCAGCGCCAGGACGAGGCGAAGCCACGGGTTGCCCAGAAGGGGGCCCCTGGGTTTTCTGGTTGGCCCAATTAACACGGATGGCACGAGAACCGAGCCATTCACCGTTCATGGTAGCGATCGCCTGTTCTGCGTCGGTCTTGTCGCGGAACGCCAAGAAACCATATCCACGAGATTTACCAGAGTTCATATCCCACATGACACGCGCATCGGACATCGTACCAAAAGCACTGAATGCCTTCGCAAGGACATCATCATTGACCTCCGGGCTGAGGTCGCCGACGAAAACGTGGTAATGACCAGTTGTGTCCTCCTTATTTTGTTGGCCCTGGTAGGCCCAATTGACTCGAATTTCCGTATCAAAAATTTTGCGTCCGTTGAGCGTCTGCAGGGCTGTCTCAGCAGCACGCATGTCGATATACTCGACAAAGCCGTAATTGAGACCTCCATGTTGGTAGTTGCGGTCAGGAATAATTTTAACGTGTTGCACAGGTCCAGCGACGGCGAAGATCTCGGTAAGCATGTACTCCGTGACTCGGGGGCTCAAATTTCCCACGTAAAGATGAGCGCGCCTCTACGTGCATATGACCGAACCGAAAAGACAGGTCATGCCCAACAAAGTGAAACAGTCGCAGAGAATAAAACGAAGGATCAGCTCCATAAGCAATGAGATAAGGTTAATAAGACTCACCGGAGCCTCAGCAGGGCCTCCCATACCCATTGGATTCATGATTTCAAAAGATAATGGAAAATGAGACCTGGAAAATGGGTGGTGAGTGAACATCGATGACGACTCAATGGTGGAGAAACCGTACGAAGCTGTTAACAACAAACAGTATATGATATACGAGTCCGTCAGAGAGAGGAAAGATAGAGACGAGAGAGGAGAGAGGAGAGAGGAAGAAAGAAAGAGAAGACGAGATACTTAGAGACCAGATGACAGTCAAGAGCAAGGAGTAAACTGCGGTCGTGGGAGTTTTTTATTGACTAATTTCGGTCTTACAAGGGCGACACGCGCATAGCATTCATGATGAAACAAATGTATATTGTAAAGCAGATTGAGTACGCTTAATCTACTTGTTTGTAGGCACATTCAACAACACATTTCCCCCTCCGGTAGGGATGTAAGTCACGTTCGGATTGTTAGCAAGCGATTGCGCAATTGCCTTGCTCGCCTCAATTTTCCTGAACGCCACGAACGCTTCACCTGCCTTCTCGAGGGCTTTTGAAATTGTAAGCGCTGCTTCGGCCTCACCTTCGGCACGGATAACGGCAGCTTGACGCTCTTGCTCGGCCTTTGGACAAGTTAGAACATACGAAATCAAAGACAGATAGACCCCACCTTTTCGACAATGAATTTGGCACGCTCCGCGTCTGGTGAAAATATATCAGATTACGGAATGAAATTGTCAGAGATACACAAACCTTGCTGGGCTATTTGCTTGGCTTCAACAGCTTGTGTGAATTCCTGACATTGGCTCAGAATGATATAACAATCTACATCAAAGGACCCAGACCTTCCCAAACGTTAAGTGGGTAATAGAGACGTCCTCAAGTTTGATATTGAATTCGCCCGCTCGTTGAAGAAGATCGGCTCGTATTCTTGATGAGACCTGGCCAGTTTGCTTCGGTAACGGACGTAAGAATAAATAGAGCAGGAACACACCACTTCACGCTGCGTAATCAGCTCTGCCGCATCAAATTGTGCTACAATACTTTTCAAGACCTCATTTCCAATGGATGGCAAGACTCGCTCGTCATAATCCAATCCGAGGCTCTGATAAATTTTCGGGAGGTGGTCCATATCCGGCCGGGATAGGACACGAAGGGTAAGAGTGACCATTTGCAAGTCTTTAGTACCTGTGGTTGTCGAAATAGGCTGAAACGGACTTAGGCCGAGGGAGGGGAGTGAATCCGATCAAACTCACCCGAGGCTTGATACGACAATCGTACAGAATTGCGCGTTGCAGCCAAGGAATCAAGAAGTGAGTTCCTTCCCCTATAGCCTAGGGAGGAAAGAAGTAAATTAAACGGGAAATTAACCTTTGATAGAGAGTTCACTTTGTCTTTCACACCAGAGAAACGATCGAACATAACGGCTTGGTAGCCTCCAGGAACATCGTAAAGGCTGGCTTGACCGACAGCAGCTGCCACACCGAGAGGAACTGAGAGCAAGTTGAGAGTAGAACCGGACTTTTCTCTGGAAAGACTCACTTAGAAGACGGCTTGCGGCTTGAGACAGAGCCATGAGGAGTTGCAACCACGAAGAACTTGAATTGAAGGAGTTTCCAAATTCCGATACGGGTGAAAGTCACGTGAGAGCGCGAAAGTAGGAATGCAGATTTCGGCAACAGCAGAAATCAGGTTCCTGTACAACATAAGCAGAGAACCCATAGAACCATATAGACTGCGTATCCCTTCCATGTCATATATCCATACCTGTCTTCTCTACCATATCGATTGAGCATGAGAGATAGCAGGGTGCATCACAAAGTTATGTCAAGTTAACACATATGCAGATAGCAATGGGTTGTGTAAGCCTGCCATCCTGTCAAGCTTGTATTAAAGTCATACCTGCATCCAGAATACTTCATGATTTTATTTCTGAATTTGCATGAGACACTGTTGCCATGCCACATTCATGTTGATAAAGAGTCAGAGTCTGGATAAAATCAACAAGTCTTTTGCAGGAGACAGGGAACAAAGCAGATTGAATCACCAAACACAAATCACCACATGAAAATAGATGAAAATATACAGATACCCAAAGCCACATTTCCCAATGCTGTGCCCAGGGCCAGGAGTGTTGAAGTGGTGTTAAGGTGATGAATGTGAAGACACAAAGGATATACCATGGCCACACCATCAGGGCCAAAGCAAGGGTCACAATTGCTTTGTTTGTCAGGCCTATATATATACAGGACAACACTCAATGTACCCTCAGTTCTGTTTACACATTCTGAGGGTATGTTGCTAGATGCCTATGAACACTTACAGACATACTGGCATGTGTACCTAGATATCATACTTATATATGTGTTCTATCTAGGTACACATAATAACAGTTCCATTTACACATTCTGAGGATATCACACTTATACATGTTCTATCTTGGTGTTTGGTTGCACCTAAATGTACATTAGCTGTCCTCTGGTTGGAATTCCAACAGGTTATGGGCTACTATTGAGCAGGCTACTTGTCGCAGTCCTGCTGCTCATTGGAAACCCAACCGTTCTTCTTTGTCTACAATGCCAGTTGCATTGACTCATCCCATTCAGAGTTGTCCACTGAATTGTACTCTTCCTTGTTTGGAAGACAAGTCAGAGTTGAAAGGAAACTTAGGCAACAATAAAGGAAACTGAGTAAATGAGACAAGACAGAGTCAAGACAAGATAAAGACAAGAATGAATAGATTGAGAGAGACATGAGACTAGAGACAGAAACAAGACCAGGGAATATAACAGACACAAACAGGAAATAGAAGAATATCAGCAATATCAAGACTACTGTAACAAATACTGCTCTATGACTTATATACTGATTACTAGACCTCCTCCAGGGACTGCAGGTGTGACTGTCAGAGGACTTCCATGTCTGGACTCCCTATTTCAACCTATGTCTGACCTATGATGACTCTCCTTGATCCAACCTCCTTCCCCAAGCTTTGCCCTGCACTCCCAGGGCTCCCTCCAGATCCCAGGAGATCTCCAGAGGTCATTTTCCTTTTCAGGAAACCTCTGGAACTTTCTGTATTTCCTCTTTGAGCATCTCCCAAGTGTTAGGGTTAGCTTTGGTCATCTGTACAGTCATTCTCATGCCTCCACCACCTGCTGATGCACTGCACCAAGCAGCAGGGATCCTTAGACTTGTTCTCTTTGGATTCCCCTCTGCTAGGTGATTAGTTACTGTTATATTGTTGATTACCTTTCTAATATAACTTTGGATTGGTTATGCTAGCTGTGTGATTGAGCTGCAGCTCCCAGAGGTTGCCCTTATAGTGGAACAAGTCTCTAACTCTGGTCTGGAAGCCCCTTATAGCCTGCAAGGAATCTCTAAGCCCCTATTTGTCACTTCCCCACCAGGCTTAAATACATGCAGAACTCTATGTCTCAGCTTGCCAATCAAAGCAGCCCCCCAGAGGCTCTGGCTCCTCAGGATGAGGCCTGGAATCACTTGCTACACTTAGAGAACCAAGTGCAAATGACTCAATCTTTCCTCACTCACCATATGACTGAACTCTCCACCCTTCATCAAACCACTGACCTTATTTTCCAATCCCTGCAGGCACTGCTAGAGCACCTTCCCCCTACCATCATGCCACCCCCAGTGGTGGAAGCACCCCTGACAGCCCTGGTAGTCCCCCCAGTAGCTCCAGTAAACCTCCAGGCACAGATTCCATGCCCCATGCTCCCAGACACATACAATGGTGACCACTCTGGTGGAAAGCACTTCCTTCAGTCCTGCCTCACCTACATTCACCTCAGCAGGTATGCTTTTGATTCTGATGCATTGAAGATAGCCTGGGTACTGTCATACATGAAGACCAGATGGGCCTCCACCTACATGCTATGGGTGTTTTGATGCCCCAGAGGTGCCAGGAGCTTTGTGGACTGGGCTGCAAGAAGGACTTCCAGGCAGACTTCTTCCCAATAGATCCTGCCAATTCTGCTGCCTTAGCACTGTGTGATAGGGAGCAGTATTGTCATGACCCAGTCTGGGACCTCCCACCTCCCCAATATCCCCATGCCTCTGGAGTATCCACCAATGCTTCCTCAAATTTCTCCAACCCTTGTCCACCATCAGCACCCACCCTAGCAATCTCTGACACTCTCTAACAAACCCTGGTGACCTCAATGGACTGCTTGTACACAGTCCAGATTTCCACACAGTTATTGCTGGATGGCAGGGGGGTTGGGGATGCTGATGAGGGAGACAATGAGGGTGCTGGTGAAGACATGAGAGAAAAAGCAGGGAGAACACTGGGGTATGTCCTGACCCTTTTAATTTCCTAGGAAGAGCTTCTTTATCAATGACAATCCTGCTTTGACTTTGTTCCCCACACTGCTGCTGCTAGCTGCAGATTGATCAATAATGCTCCAACTTTGATTCCCATGCCCTTGTTCATCTCTGGCTCTTGCCCCACACCTCAAGGGTCTTGATGCTGAAGGGAGGGTGATGTTATGACCCACTCTGAGACCTCCAGCCCTCTCTCCAACATTCCCATGCCTCTGGAGTACTCACCAATGCCTCTTCAAACTTCTCCAACCCTTGCCCACCATCAGTGCCCACCCTGGCAATCTCCAATGCTCCTTGGCAAACCCTGGTGACCCCCAATGAACCCCAACTACATTACCTGCAGACTCTGTCAAACCCCTCCCAAGCTCCTGGACACCTCTGTTAACACTCCTGACCCCAGTACACATCCCCGACTTACCCCTGCAACCTGCCTGACTATCCTGAAACATCCTGGTGACTATGGTGTGGCCCACACTCTCATCAAAGTATCCATTATTGTAGTACTATGGCCTGCACTTACATCTGTTCCTCATCAAAACATCACTGTGGCCTGCCCATTGATCAAAACTAACACTCATTGACTCAGCCCAGCCCTGACAAGCCCTGCCATGGGCTTTGCAACCCCTGGAGAATCCCCTATAGTCAGTATATAAGTCATAGAATAGTATCTATTATTCTAGTTTTAATATAGTTTATGTATTTGGCCTGGTTATCTGTGTTTTGTGTTTCTTCCCACATTTTTGTTTTATCTCAGTCTCCCAGTTTTATATCAGTCTCCCAGTTTCATCTCAGTCTCCCAATTTTTTCTGAATTTCTATCTTTGCCTCATTATTGCCTTGTATCTCTCTCAATCCATCTCATTCTTGCCTTGACTCCATCTTGTCTTGTCTCACTTTCTCCTGATTCTCTTGCCTTGCCTTGACTTCCCTAGTTATATTTGACTCTGTTTCCACCACTCTGACCCTCACTCCAACTTTGATGATCTCCAAAACATTCCCATGCCCTCAACTCAGAATCTAATCCTGAGTTGCTCTCTGCTCTTGATATTCCAACTCCAGAGCTCCATACCATCCCCAGCTACACTTATCTATTACTCACACTCCTCTGTCTAGCCTACTGGAGCACCCTGAACTTCCCTGGACCATGTTTCCCCACCTTGTGCACTCAGTTTCACTCTTCTAGAGCTCACCAGGGCATGGGATCATAAGTGTAGATGTTGTGTCTACCTAGTAAGGACTTGGCCAGTGCAGCTGAGCCCCCATGATCAGTGAAACCTAACATAATATCAAGACTACACCTTACCCCATTCCTGACATCTGCATTTAACCTTACAATCATCCCTGCCAGAGACCTAACTAATCAGTACCTAGGGTCAGCTAGTACCTGAAACCCACTATGATCCACTCTGTCTTGCTCTGATCATAAAGGCACATTGAATTGCAGATTAGACTCCAGTGTCTTCTCCACCCTGGCTACACCCTCACATCATGGTTTTCTCTCTGGACACCCTCCCAAGCTATCTCCCATCACATTCCTCATGCACTTTCCTCCTCTGCACCTCTCCTCTCTCTGCTAGTTCCACCCTTAACCAAGTCAATCAGGATACAACCAGCAGTTTAGTCAACAAGCCCCAATGTCCTCTACCAACAACTCTTCCTCTGCCAGAGATAATCATTTACTGTGTTGGAGCAACTATCACCTTCACCAATGAACAATGACTGGAGCTCCAGCCTTGAGTCACACACCCTCACCCTGTTCTCAACTCTCATTTCTAGCCTCTGCACTCCCAATCTCTGAACTGACTAGCCCAACCTCACCCTCCACCCTGACCCAGGACAACTTGTACAACTCTGGACCAGTTTCCTCAACACCCTCCACTGCTCTGTTTGAAGTTCACATGGCCATCCATCAACAAGGTCCAACCCAATGGCTCTCTGACAGTTGCCCCTGCCCTCCTCAACAGCAAAGCTCCAGCACTCTGCCAGAAAACAAGTTGACTCCCAAGCAACACCCTCAACCAGTCTGTAGGACTTTGACTCTTCAACAAAAGCCCCATCTCCACTGGAATCACCCCCTACCCTGACAACACCCTCCTTGACAATGACCCAAGATTCTAAGACCAGCACATCACCACCCAACTTCCAGAGTTGACTAGGACTATCCTGGTTACAGGATATCAAACCACCAATTCCCAAGCCCCAAAACAAACCTAGCAACCACCCTTTCCCCCACCCCCAGCTCCCCTCAAACTCTGACATTCCTGAACTGACTCCAACAGCTCTAGAGCAACCAGAAATCCCCAAGGACAACTGAGAAAGAAAGGAAAATGCACATCCACTCTGGAAACCCCCTTGATTACATCCTGAAGCCTTTCCCCAACTCTTCCTGGAAGTTGATATAGGAACCATTGCATCCTCCACAATGCTGGATGATCCAGGACACCCCACCACAACTCTGGACCCCAACAGCACTACTCCAACAACCACCCCCATTGACTCAGAATCCTTAGCATTCAAATCATTGGCACTGTTTCTCTCCCACACACATTTTACAAGAACTCCCACCTATCAATAACAAATCACACCATCTTTACCAGAAGAACACTTGAGTGCAGGAACAACTCTGCCAGAACCAAAACAAATCCTATATGAAGTAGTTCCCCAGAGTATTGTAAATTTGCTGACATGTTCCCTGAAGGAAGTAAAAAACCAAACTTCTTCACCACTGCTCTGAACCCCACCATCACCAACTTAGGACTTGGCCCCACCAGTCCAAAAGCCCTAAAAAAATGAAGTGCACTTCTGGACCCCTCTCTCCACCCAGTGCAAACTCCAACAGCAGCTCTGTCAAAGAGCCAGCAACCAACCAGCTCCCACACTATCCCTGGATTACTGGCTCTTATTCCAGGAAGGGCAAATCTGCAAAATGCACCTCCAGATTCCTTTTCCCACTTGGCACCACCTCCAAAAACCACCCCCTCAACAAATGAACAATTGATTGGCCCCCTCTATTGTCTCCAGACCACTAGCCCTGACACCTGGGGGGTGAACATGCAAGTACATCTCTGAGCTCCTCCCTTCCCCAGCACAATCCCCAGAAGCAACTCCATTAATGAAACCAGAACTCCAGAATGCACTCCCAGGCCCATTCCCCCACCAAATCTGAACCTTGAGGCCAACCTGCTGACATCACAGCAATGCACTACCTCTGGTCTACCAACTCTGGAAGGACAAAATCAATGCCCCAGGCCTAGACAACACTGGCAGCACCACAAGCATAAGCCCCAGAATATCTACAAAATAAGTAAGAATCCCCTGACCCATCTCTAGACTCACTTTTGTCAAGAGGACATGACATGACATGTATGAACATGCAACCATGCCTCCAGACTACAAGGCATCTTGGTGCTGCCCCTACAACCCACTGAAACCTCTCTTGGCCCTGGCCTCTGGTCCCCAATTATAACAGACCATATTGTCAACACCCTCAAGTCCAACCCAACCACTCCTCAACCCCTGCCTCACCACCAACAATGCTCCAGAGTTCACCAAACTCCTGCCAGGCACATCCCCCTTGAAGCATGGACCCCCAGACAACATCCAATGCTCTGGAATTCATCAAACACCCACCAGATACATCTCCCTTGAAGCATGGACCCCTGGACAACATTGACTCTGACTGTGGTCTGTTCCTCAACCTGTAAGGGTGACCTCTGGCCAAATCATGCAGCTAGCAGAGGGAAATTTGAAGTATATCAGAACAGTAACCAACAATACAAATAGTAACTAATCACCTAGCAGAGGGAAATTCAAAGAGAACAAGTCTAAGGATTCCCACTGCTTGGTGTGGTGCATCAGCAGGTGGCAGAGGTATGGAAACAACTGTATAGACAACCAGAGTTGACCAAAGGTGCTTATTGAGGCAGCAAGTTCTGGGAGTCTCCAGAGATCTCCAGGGATCTGTAGAATGCCCCAGAGACATCAAATGAGCCTTGAAGGAGTGGAATAAATTGCAGCAAGTCAGTGTTGGTCAGGGGCAGAGGTCAGAAAAGAAAGTCCCCTGACATCACCCCCCCTTTAGTGCACAGCATCTTGATGTGCAAAGTAGAAGAAGTTCTGGATTGCCTGGTCCACCAGTGAGAGAGAATAAATTCCTTGAATGGCTTGGGGTGCATCCAGGTGTCATTGGTGGAACTCTCTGACCAGTTGTCAGGTTCCACTGACCCAGGGGCTCAGCTACACTGGGCAAGTCCCTTACTAGGCAGACACAATGTCTAAACCTATGATCTTTAACTCCAGTGAGCTCTGGAAGAGTGAAATGGGGTAGGAAAAGGAGATAGCAGAGGTCTGGAGAGGTCTGGGGTGCTCCTGTGGACCCTGTGAAAAGTGGAGTGATGGGCAAGTGGGAGGCATGCATGGTATGGAGCTCCAGAGTATTAATAACAAACTCAGCAAGTCTGGGTTATGAGTACAGGAGGTCCTGGAAGTTGAGATGAGGCAAGAGATGAGAACAAGACAAGACAAGACTTTAGGAAACAGATGAGAGACAAAAAAGGAAACTGATAAGATTAAGACTTGTTGAGACAGAGACAAATGCAATCAAGAGAAAAATCAGATTCAATGAGATGATACAGAACAGAGAGACAGATACATGAGAGACATAACAAACATGAGAATGTAGGTAATATCAAGACTATCTAGCTACTATGATGCCATGGCTTAAGTACCTGCAGGGGGGAACTCCTCTGGAATTGTGGGTCTGAGGTTGGGTCACATGGGCAGGTCTTGGGTACAGTTGTTTGGGGCATCCTGAGACTGGCTAGTTGGTGGTGGTTTTGCATTGATATGTAACCATGATGTGTGCTGGGGCAGATGGACTTACCCAGAGTCTGAGGGGATCTCAGAGAAATCATGGGGACTGCTGGAGAAGCATTGGGGTTTTCCA
>JAGGAV010015660.1:0-35027 GCA_017657295.1 Termitomyces sp. DKA64 | reverse complement strand
AGACTCCGACGCCTGCGCCCGATCCCGCACCCCCCCCCAACAGCATCCACACGCCCGAGTCCGAAAAGCCTCCCCCGCCTCCTCCCCCGCCCGCACCCCTCCAGACCGTCCGTCTCGACATCACTCTCGGTGGCCCAGACAAGTATGCCGTCGATATTGCAGACTTGTCTCGTGCAACCGGTCAGCGCCCCCTGACACCTACCATCGCTATCACCACCGCGCACAGTGATAGCGAGGACGACGACGACAAAGCTACTGACAAGGAAAAGAAAAAGAAGAAGGTGAGACTTCTTTATATTATCCCGCACCATCAATATCTAATAGTCTTTTCTTCCAACAAACAGAAGAAAAACCCCGCATATGAGCATTACGATGTCTCAGACCCTTTCATTGATGACTCCGAGCTCGCCATCGACGAGAGGACATTTTTTGCACAGACAAAACAACAAGGGTTCTATGTTTCTTCCGGCGAAGTTGCATTGCTCAAGGACAAAACACCCAAGAAGCCCAAATCCAAGAACCCTCTCCTCTCTGTTGCAGCGTCGGGCAAGAAGGGTTTGCCACTATCTCTGCCCGCTGTGAAAGATGATATGGCAGCCGAGTATGGGAGTACAGGTGGTGGTCCGACGAGCGTATCGGATGATGAAAGGATGACGGGAACACATGCCGCAGGCGAGAAGGCTGGAGATAAGAGAAGGAGGTACATCACTGTTACGGAGGGGGGGAAGAAGAGGAAGATTGTAGATGTGGTGAGGTGCTATTTTTTCTCTTTTTTGTGGGATCTAAGTGTGTACGGCTCGGACCTGCAGCGCACATTCCATCCGCTGTTGCAACAGGAGATACAGACGATACGTGAGCATGTTGCCAAAGGTGCGGATCACTTTCTTCAACTCTACACTAAACTTAAAAAGTCCGCAGAGAACTGGGAGCAAAAAGGCAAATTCCCGCCTTCGATTAAACCCCTGCTCTCCAAACTGGCTCTCCTTGCCATCAAACTCGACGAATACGACGACTATTTTTTCAACCTCATGCCTACAATTTTCCCATACAACAAGTTCACCATGAGTGTACGTAGTCTCTTCTCTTCGTCTCCTTCGACTGACTGGAACGAATTGTCAGAAACTCATCAAACGCACAGTATATGCTGAACATCAGGAGCTACTTCAAGAGCGGCAGAATACCCTTCTTGCTGATCTAGCAGCGCAGGCCAAGGCTGGATTTCAGAAAGCACAAGATGAATGGGAGAAGAGTGTTCTCGCATGGGGTGTGTCACATATCATTCGTCTTCTTTTTTCTCTTATCATCCTCCCTCTATGTACTTCTTTCCATCGTGCCCTCTTTGTCTCCTTTCCCTCCTGTGATCCCCATCCATATTTCATCCCGCCCTCACGTGTCTCCTTCAACCCTCCCACTCCCCTCTTCTAACCCACCCAAATCCTAACAACCCCATTCACAGATAAACGCCGCGAGAAACTCGCTCTTGAAGGTACGGCCGACCCTGCGAACGGCACCGACTCCGGCGGGACTTCGCGACATCCCACTGAGGAGATGGATGTTGATCCTTCACCTTCGGCGCAGCCTTTAGGCAAGGACGGCGGGGGAGACAGGGATAAGGAGAAGGAGGGGAAAGATCATTTGTCGCAGCCGCCCGGGAAGAAGTATCGGCTTACGGAGTCGATGAAGGCGATTGTGTGGCAGCTTGTTTTGTTGAGCAATGAGAGTTGTAGGCTTGAGAATGAGAAGAAGTATGTTTTTTTTGGTTGTCTTTTCCTTTCCTTTCCCCTTCCTCCTCTCCTTCCCCTTTCTCGATTTCGATTCTCCTTTTTCTGTTGTCGTGTATAGAGCATCGAGCTGACGTGTTTTGTTTGTGTTCCGGCAGCACACTAGAAGGTTCCGTGATACAAGTGAGCGAGCAGGGATCAAGGAAGGCGCTTTATCAGAAGGTCAGGTGTCCCCCAACCTTCATCGTCATATGTATATGCGCGTCGTACCCTGATATTTCAATCCTCACATATAGATCGTAGCTGCGTTCCCGGAAGGGTGGCTGTCCTCCGGCCAGATCTCACGAGACGGTACGTCCCCTCACTTGATATCCACTGTATATTCAAATCCTGATTCGTGCGTTGTGTGGGTAGTGAGTGCGATGAAGAAGCGTTTTGAAAGGGAAGCGATGGAGCAGGAGAATGAACAAGAGTATTGAGTGACCCTAATCTGCGTTTAGGTTATTTTCTTCGTTCGGCGTCGGTGTCTGGTATTCGATGTATGTTATGTTGCTACATTACATACACCGCGCTTCCACCCTCTGTTCGGCGCACCGCGATGATTAGCGGTTCGTTTGCGTTTCTTTCTTTTATCTTTCTCTTCTTTTTATCACACTCATATATACTCATTTACGCCGTTCACGATCACGACTCGTAGCCACTCACCCCACCTCATCTTTATTCCTAATCCACGCTCCTCTTCCTCTCCCATTATCTTGGTTCCATTCAAAGTGTAAATTTATGTACCCCGCTACCCATTACCCATTATTAGTTTTTATATTTTTATTTTATTGTAATTTTGTCTATTCTACTTTTAAAACTGTGATCTGGTTAGAAAGATGGGCATTATTCTGGTATTTTTATTTTTAATTTTTGAATGCGATGAGGATGTTATGAGGGGGTGATTTTGAAGCTTAAAGGATCAGAATTGCAATCAGCAGCCTCGCCATCGATCATTCCGACAGGGCAGTGCAAAGGCCTTGCAAGGTGCACGTGGACATGTCAGCGGGTTACTAATATTTTTGAGTCCCCCCTTGTCAGTATAGCCATCCACGAAGGATAGAGCCGAATGGGATATTTGAGGTTCAAAGGTCGCTTGAACGATGAACAGAATGGTAGAAGAGGATAGAAACACAAAGAAAAATTCGAATACAAAAGAAATCTAGTACACGTGTTGTATGAATTGTAACATGGACTATATATATCAGCGCCTACATGTTTCCTGCTACTACAACAAGACTACGTATCGCCCATCTCAATATCTAACACTCGTACTTTATGGCTAACGGTGCGCAGATATCTCACACCACGAGCCTTGCCTTGTTCCACTAATACCCTCCTTGGGCCTGCAGCTCGCCCACAGCCAACAGTCCCGGAGGCAGTACCGAACGGTGCTCAACGCCAATACAGAGGCCCTCCTCCAGGGAGCCTACCGATAATATGCTGGCAATTATCGTTGAATCGTGAATATACAAAAGAGGCGAGACAGCTACTTTCCTTGTGTGGCGCCTACACTGAACATCGTGTTATCAAATAAAGGAATACGATGCTTGTTATGCTGTCTGCAAGACATGCGTCCAACATACAAGAGTGCGATATAACCCCAAAGATTCGGATAGTTTCCGTGAGTTGTTGGATACTTCGACTATTTGGAGGATGATCATGAACTCGTCGTGCGCCCAAACTTAGGCCTCATGATGACCTTGATGCTGCCACTACTCATGATGCGACATCGACGAATACCCCGTGCGAAGTGGCAGGATGAGTGTACGATGAATGGAAAGCGGTGGATCGAACAGGTGAGCTATGTATGTACTGCCATTTTTTCACGATCGATTCTTATCTGAATAACTGAAGGCACAGGATGACATGTCTGCCGAACGATTCATGCACTCCATGATAGGCTATCATTCGATGTATGAGGGGTCTCTCTGCTCCATGATCATGGTTCAAGGTGATAAATACCGCGTTGTCAACATTGGCATCGGGACAAAGCAAGTGCAGGTGGAGCCTAAAGGGACCTCTGTGTCAGCGTACATAGAATCTCAGGCGCACAAGGTACGTTTCGTCATCGGTTGTTAGTAAGTTCGGTCTTCTAACCTTCCTTAGCTGACACCGCTTGAGATGGGTATCATCAATCAGAGCTCAGACGACGCTACCAGACTACGCCGATTCTGCATGATTCTCGCGCTTAAACAAGCCTACATCAAAGCCATCGGACACGCAAGTGGTTTCGATTATGCGCGGCTCGAGTTCAACGTCCCAGAGGAAACTGCAATGGGTGATTCGTATCCCCTAACAGGATGGGAATTCCGTGTATGGAAGACACGTCTTGCCGTCGCTCGGCGCAACCAGATCGTCCACGAGGAGTATGAATGCGTGTGTGCGTTTTTTCGGGGCACTACCGACTCGAAATTCATCTTCTACGACTCGGCGGAAGACCTGAACAAATGGGTTCAGTTCATTAACATCGACCAGATGGTCAAGGTCATCCCAAAGCTCACTGCATAGCGGATCAGTCGATCTCTCTTCTCTCTTATTATTGTAGGCCTTTTAATACCTCCAAGCAGGTTGCGCTAACAGATCGCTTTTTGAGTACTTCCCTATTTTCAATCAATCCTGTTTTTTTTTTGTTCTTGTGGTGGTGGTTGCATCTGAATTTGGTGCGAGACCTGCGAGGACTGTGCAGCTGTATTGGTATCATGTTTACAAAATGGATTTGCTGTATTTATATTCACGCTTTGGTGACGGAGAAAGATTGTGTCATTGAAAGGGAACTTAGATGGTAAGACCAATTGTTGCCACTTTACACCCTGTCACCGTGAAGCAACCCTTGACACCTTACCACTGCAAGTGAGATTTCTGAACAGTGATTGCATGAGACAAGCGATGTAACCGAAAAATCATATCAATTGTTGTAGTAAAATCCGGTAGGAGCTTCCATTATATCTTGATGTGTAAAGCCCTCTGAATAGCTCCTAAGATACCATGTCTCTTATGACTGTTGTCATGGGCTGGGATATCAGTAATAAAGGGAGAAAATTGAGCATGAACGATTGTTATGAGTGGCGTGGAACATACGAAGAAGATGGTCCTTGAGAATCTGAGCAAGAACAGATTTGTATCCTGGGTTTCGAGATGGATGTCCCAGTTTCCTGAGAGCCTTCTGCACCTTCTTCTGCTTCCCACTTTCCTTGTACTTTACCAAACTTTCCTCGGAGGCTTCAATAAATAAGCCAGTTACGGTTGTGGATCGGGACCAAAAAGAATGCTCGAGACAGATAATGAGAGCTGGATGAAAGGAAAGGAGTGAGTGCAAAATGCGAGGGAAGAGTTCAACAGACCTGCAAGCTCATTTAAACCAGGATTCCATTTCCATAAGTATACTCGGTAGTGGAAGGAAATATGAGTAGACTTACCATATGGGAATAGTTGTGTTTACTATTATTATGTAAGGCAGCACCTTACTTTCCGCACCTGTAGACAGAATCAACAACTGGTCTTGACTTACAGGCTGTGATTTGTAAGCTGCACAAACCATAATGGAAACATTACATTTTTTCAAGTCAAATGAGCATTGACTTGTTTGCGACACAGCTTGAACTTCTTTTCAGAAGTTCACTGCCATGAGTTACCATCACAACATTAAAATTTTGATGTTCACCTTCCTCAATGGGCACTGTTGTGACTATGGCAGATCAGGATATTGAGCCCTGAGTCTGAACCAGTTTTTAATGAAGCATCATGCAGTGCTCCACATGGTGTATTGGATCTTGCCATGTCAGCCCATGGCATGGACTACCACCATGGTGGCATCATAGCCATGAGCATTGGGAAGCTCTACAATGAAGTCTACTGAGGTGACACTCCATTGCTCTGAGGAGATGGGCAGAGGATGGAGCTGTCCAGAGAGAAGGTGATGTTGGGGCTTGGTCCAGAGGCAGAGATTGCAGGTGCTAGTGTAGGACCCAATATACTGGGACATCTGGGGCCACCAGTAGTTCCAGGACACTAGTTCCAATGTCTTCCACTGGCTGGGGTGTCCTGCAATCTGGGAATTGTGATGCTGCTCTACAATCCTCTGGCAGAGTTCTGGGTCATTGGGCATGTAAATGCAATCTTGGAAGGTCAGGAGTCCATCACAGAGGCCCACTCATCTGTGCAGATGGACTTGGTGCTGGTATTATGTCCAGACCTGAGCACCTGGGCTGCCTGAGCAACAAGTTCCTCCTGCATACCCTCCCAGTTTCCATGCTAGATGTCACAGAGGATCTCTACCTCCACTCCCTCAATGGCTAGACCTTCCATGGCTCAGATTGCAAACAACTCAGGTTGGAGGAGGATGATGTTACTGTTGTCCTCTCCCCCTGTGCTGTGATCAGCTCTCTGGGACAGGGCATCCAGCTTTCCCATACTCTGGCCTGGCTTGTGATGCAATGAGAAGTCAAAGTTGGCTAGGTAGAGGGACCACTAGGCCTGCCAGTAATTGAGCTTCTTGGCTGTCTGGAAGCACTTGAGGTTCTTGTGATCCATCCACACTTCAAACTTATGCCATGCACCCTCCAGGAAATGCCACCACTCCTCAAAAGACCAGATGATGCCCAGCATCTCCTTGTCATGGATTTTGTAGTTGTGCTCCACCACATTCAGGCTCTTGGAGTAGAAGGCCACCAGGTGCCATTTCCCATCCTCCCAAGATTGTTGTGACAGAACAGTTCCAGTGGAAAAGTTGGAGCTGTTGGCTTCCACCCAGAAGGGGGAGTTGTTGTCTGGGAAGAGGAGTACAGGTCCAGAGGTGATGGCATGCTTGAGATCATCAAAGGCCATCTGCTCTAAGGGGCCCCAGCTCCAGGTAGCATCCTTTGCAGTGAGGTTGAACAATGGTCAGGCATGATGGGAGAAATCCTGGATAAACCTCCAGTAGAAGTTAGTGAAACCTAGGAAGGCCTGCACTTCCTTCTTGTTTTTGGGCTCTGGCCACTCTGTGACACCTGCCATCTTCACCAGGTCCATCTCTGTGGCTCTGTGCAAGATGATCAATCCAAGGTACTCAATCCAGGTATGCTCAAACTCACACTTCTCCAGTTTGAGGTAGAGTTGGTGAAGGCAGAGGTGTTCCAAGACAATGTGCATGACCTGGTGGTGCTCCTCTAATGTCTTGGTGTAAATGAGGATGTTGTCAAGGTATATACACACTATGCCTTTGGTGATGAGGTCCTGGAAGATGTCATTCATCATTGTCTGGAAGGTGGCAGGGCTGTTGGTGAGTCCAAAGAACATGACAAGAGCTTCAAACAATCCCTGGTTGGTACAGAAGGCAGCCTTCCATTCATCTCCCTCCTGAATGCATACATTGTTGCCAGACATCCAATTTCATGAAGTACCATGCCCCCCAGAGATTATTGATGAGCTCAGAGATGAGGGGGATGGGGTAGCAGTTCTTTACAGTCATGGTATTAAGAACCTGGTAGCTTTGGACCAGTTGGAGAGAGCAATTCTTCTTTTTAATGAAGAAGACTGGAGAAGCCATCAGGGATTTGGAGGGGCAGATATGAGTAGAGGCCAGGTTTTCTTGCAGGAAGATGTTGAGTTTGTCCTGCTTCCTTGGCACAAGTGGATAGATCTTACAGTTGGCTGGCTTGGAGTCTGGCATTAATTCAATGGCATGGTCCCACTGCTTGTGCTCTGGGAGCAAGTCAAAAGAGGCCTTGGCAAACATGTCCTTGAATGCATGGAGATATGGAGGCACAATGTCCTGGAATTCCCAGGGTGCAGAGTTCACTGTGAAGGCCTGGGCCAGTTGCTGAGAGGTAGTCTGACTGGCCCAGATCTCAATGACAGAGGGCAGAGAGCATAGGGTGGTGGTGTATATCCAGTTTCCAACCTCCACCACCTCATCTGGGAACTCTGGGTCATGCAAGCTGCTGAACTTCCCCCCTAAATCTTCCTTTGGGGTTCCTCTGCTACTCCAGTCATCCTTGTAGAGGGCCTCTCTATGGGGGAATGCCAGGGGCAGGGGATCCAGAAGGTATCAGGGGACTACCTTTTTCTGACCTCCACCCCTGTCCAACACTGACTCTCCTCACCCAGTTCCACTTCCATGGAGCTTGTTCAATGGCTCCAGGGCACTCTACTGGTCCCCAGAGATCTCTGGAGACCCCCAGAACTCTTCATGATCCCTCATTGCACACTTTGGCTAACTCCAGTCACTTATACAGCTGTTCCCATGCCTCCACTGCCTGCTGATGTGCTGCACTAAGCAGCAGGGATCCTTAGACTTGTTCTTTTCAGATTCCCCTCTGCTAGGTGATTAGTTTACCATTTTTATTATTGATTACAATTCTAATATACTTCAGATTCTCCTTTGCAAGCTGCATGACTTAGCCATTACTCCTGAAGGTTGCCCTTACAGCAGAACAAGTCTCCTATCCTGGTCTGGAAGTCCCTCATAGCCTGCATGGAATTTCCAAGCCCCTATCTGTTGCTTCCCCACTAGGCTTAAACACCCATAGAATTCTATGTCTCAGCACACCAATCCAGATACTCCTCCAGAGGCCCCAGACCCTTAGGACAAGGCCTGGACTTGCCTGCTACACCTAGAGAACCAGGTGCAACTGACCCAATCTTCCCTCACACATCACATGACCCAACTTTCCACCCTCTGCCAAACCACCAAACTCATCTCTCAGTCCTTCTAGGAACTATTAGAGCACTTGACCCCTAGCTCTGCACCACCCTTGGCTGTGGAAACACCCCCAGCAGCTCCTGCAGTGTCCCCTGCAGTTCCAGTAGCCCCCCAAGCATGGATCCCCTGTTTCATGCTCCCAGACATTTATGATGGCAATCATTCCAGAGGAGAGCATTTTGTTCAGTCCTGCCTCACCTACATCCATCTCAGTAGGGACACTTTTGACTCTGATGCACTGAAAATGGCCTGGGTTTTATTGTACATGAAGACAGGACATGCCTCCACCTATGCACTACAGGTGTTTAGATGCCCTGGAGGTGTCAGGAGTTTTGCAGATTGGGCAGCCTTCAAAAAGGACTTCTGGGCAGAGTTCTTTCTGATTGACCCTGCCAAAACTGCTGCCTTAGTGCTATGTGACCAGGAACAGGATATGCAAGGAAAATAGATGCTGGACAAGTATATTGACTCCTTCTAGGCACTAGTTAAGCAAGTGGTCTACCCTGATGGCCTCCAACTGTGCCTCACATTCTAGGATGGCTTGCACCCCATGCTACTAAAATGCATTGAGAACCTTGCTGAGGGCTGCCTGGATGATGAGCAGATTGCCTCCTGGTATAAAGTGGCCCAGGATCAGTGGCAGTTCATGGAGATCTGATGGGAACTATGCTACATGCACCTGACTCACCACCCTGCCCCTGTCGCCACTCTGTGGTACCCCACTCCTGCACTCTTAGTACCTGCCTCTGCTCCAGCCACCTCCACCCATGACTCCTGCCATTGAGTTTACCCACATTGCAACCCCTACTGCCAGGCATCTCCATGGATGTTGATGCCACCCAACAGTACTGCTCCACACCACTGCTGTGCCAGAGATGCCAGAAACCTGGGCACTTTGCACAGCACTGCCTGTTGGGTCTTGGAGTATGTTACCTCTTCACAGTGGAGCAGGAGGAGCTCCTCCTGCAGCTATTGGCCACAAAGGACACTGCCAAAGACCCTTCACTGGACAAGCTGGCACCAGAGTGGACCCTGTAGGAGAGCAGCACTTGTGCTCCCCTCCCAGGTCTGGAGGAGAGCAGCACTTGTGCTCCCCTCCCAGGTCTGGAGGAGAGCAGCACTTGTGCTCCCCTCCCAGGTCTGGAGGAGAGCAGCACTTGTGCTCCCCTCCCAGGTCTGGAGGAGAGCAGCACTTGTGCTCCCCTCCCAGGTCTGGAGGAGAGCAGCACTTGTGCTCCCCTCCCAGGTCTGGAGGAGGATTTTTAGTCAAGCAGTGGATGAGATGTGCACCTCAATCACCAAGTACTAACTGGTTTGCATGTCTGTCAATAGAAAATGAAATTACTTCCATTGATATTGATGACCCTAAGACAACTGAACCTCAGTACTCTCCTCTAGACATACAAACACCAACTCTGGACTCCAAGCTGGGCCCACCAATACTAGGCAGACTTCATCTGAGCTGCTCTGCATGGGAATGCTGATTGCCCCAGCAGTATGTGGTAGCCACAAACCCCTTGGCAAATTCCCTGTGCCTCAACATGGAAATTGAGACTATGGACACTCAGCAGGCCTGTGGAGTCACTGCCCTCCTGGATAGTGGTGTCATGAGGTTGTTCCTGGACTTGGAGTTTGTCAAGTGCCACCATCTGACTGTGCAGCCACTGTCTCAGCCTATTCTGGTGTTCAATATCAATGGAACACCCAACAAGGCTGGGGCCATCAACTCTGTGGTTGACTTCATCCTCCACTACCAGAACTATGCAGAGCAGGCTGTTTTTGCTGTTATGAGCCTAGGTAAGCAGGACATGATTCTTAGTTTCACCTGGCTTTAGGAGCACAACCCCAAAGTAGACTGGGCCTGGGGCAAGGTGATCATGAGCCAATGTCCCTGGAGGTGCACCACTTGTGCCACTGAGGTCAGGGAACAGTGCTGGGCTGAGGTTTGAGAGTGTGCAGCCATTCAGGCTTGCCATGTGGGCCACCTTCCTTTCATGGATCTAGATCTTCTAGACCCCCTGCCCTTGGCATTTCCTCATAGAGAGGCCCTCTATGAGAATGACCAGAGTGGTGGTGGGGCCCTAGAGGAGGATTTGCCAGGGGAGTTCTGTGCCTTGCACAACCTGAAGTCCCTGGACAAAGCAGTGGAGATTGGAGACCAGATATATGCCACTACCCTATGCCTCCCACCCTCTATTGCAGAGATCTGGGCCAGTGAAACCACCTCTCAGTAGCTGGCCCAGGCATTTGCAGCAAACTCTGCACTCTAGGAGCTTCAGGACATCATACCTCCATATCTCCACATGTTTGAGGATGTGTTCTCCAAGGCCTCTTTTGACTTGCTCCTGGAGTGCAAGTAGTGGGACCATGCCATTGAATTGATGCCAGACTCTAAGCCCACAAGCTGCAAGGTCTACCCACTGGTGCCAAGGAAGCAAGACAAACTCAATGCCTTCCTACAGGAGAACCTGGACTCTGGTTGCACCTGCCCCTCCAAATCCCCAATGGCTTCCCCAGTCTTCTTCATCAAAATGAAGGATGGCTCCCTCTGACTAGTCCAGGTTGACCACTGGGAAGATGGTCAAGCAACACTTTGCTGCCAAGGAGAAGGATAAGGGAAAGGCTAAAGAGCCCAAGCCCACTACTGCAAAATGAGCAGATTGCTCACCTGCTCCAGTGGCTACACAATGCCAGAGTGCCAGAGGATGTTGGAGCTGATGTCCTTGAGAACCCAGGTACAGCTTGCCTTATCTCAAGTTCTTAGCAAACTTGACCTAGTTCATACTCAAAGGGATGAGGCCTGCTTGGGCCTCTTCCATTTAGCATTGGGGAAGCAAGTGGCTTCCCTCCTAACCCTTCAGGAGCAAAAAAGGCTTGAACTGGGCCTTCATAGCAGGCTGAGGGTAGTTCAGTCCAGAGGGCACCAAAGGTGCCCTATAATAATACTGTGCCTGCTGGTGGTGACCAGCTGATGAATGTGTGCCCCAACATTGGAGTGCCCCAGGCCACAGCTAGACCATCCAGGCCAGTGAACTCTGAGGCTGGCTCAGTAAGGCCAGCTGCAACAGTTCCACAGGGTGATGAACTGATGGTCATCACCACCCCTATTGCCTACCCCACAAACATGCTGCAGGGAACAGAGGCAGGAGTAATCAAGGTCCTTGATCTGAGGACCTATACTTTCCCACAACCTCTTCCCTATGAGCACATTCCACCTGTGCAGCAGGACCCACATGACAAGGAATTCTTCATCACCCAACAAGGGCAGGCCTTGGAGTCAGAAAGCAACTACAATGGTGATGCTGTGCTGTCCAAGTGACATATCTTGGATAGTGATTCAGATGATGACAATGTGCAGCATTGTCAAAAGAGCAAGCATAATGCTAATGTCAAATGGCTGTTAGCCCTAGAAGGCCAAGAAAGACCTTCAGCATCTCAACAATATGGTGCCTGGCCAGCTTCCAGACAGCTGAGAAACTGTGAAGGTCAGAGGGTGCTACAAGTGCCACAAAACCAATGATAACAGGGAGTGCTTCTGAGTGCTCCTACAACTTCAGGAGAGCTGAGGAAACTTCCCATTTTGCATGGCCAAATGGCTGTGCTATGGGGAGTTTGCTGCACTAACTGGTAGCAGTGGTGGATGCTGCCCTGGCTGAGGAGGAGATGCCCCTCATAATGTCTCCTCCACCAACTGGGCCATCAATTGAGGCAGGGCCCTCTTCATCAACAGTTGATGCAATCCCTGCATCATTGACAAGCCAGACTGCACCCTCCCAGTCCACACTCCCTACCAAGTCAATGGTTGTGAACAACAAAGCAGAGTCATCCCCACTTACTGAGACCAGCCCAGAGACAACTACACCTGTCATCCCTGGCCCTTCAGATGTGGCTGTAGTGACTAATGTTGCTATGCCCATCACCTCTGAAGCTGGAATTAGTGGCTCTAATGATATGGTTAATGCTGTATTGGAGCACTGGGCAGACATAGTGAGCAGCAAGGAAGCCACATCTTCACAAATGGACAAACAAGATGGGTGAACTGTGAATAGCAGTTCACTGTGTGTAACCATGGGCCATTCACTGCCCTTTCTATCCACTGATGCAGTTATGGGCAATGCATCAATCAATCATCATGCCCAACTTATTCTGTAGGCCAGTTATGGCCTACCTTCTTATTAATGTAGGAGCCCAAGAAATATAGGGCCTGGTGCAGATTCATGGGTGGAATGCCATATCCCACCCCTTTTTATTTTGTATTATGATATACATACCTTGTAGTGAATCCATGGATGAATTCATGAGGGGAGTATGTAACAGACCCCCCCCCATCACACTTGCTTTACATACCAACAGCTAGTAGAATAGTATGTTCTTAGGGTAGCATCACCTGATGCTACCTACAAATATTACTTATGTACTTACATAAGGCAGCACCTTACTTCATACTTTGTAGACAGACTATCTAATTGGTTTTGTGTTACAGAGTGTAAACCATAAGCTGCACAACCCATAACAGAACTGTTACAGGGGCTGTATGGGTTGAAATGAGGTAGGAAAGCTGGCAGAGGTGGTGGGGATCATGAATGTGGAGCAGTACTGTGAAATTTTGGATGACAGAGCAAAGGAGAGCTTTGAAAAGTTGGAGATGGAGGAGGGTGCCCATTACTTTCAACAGAACAATGATCCCAAATACAACTTCAAGAGGGCTAACAAGTGGTTTGAAGACAACAACTTTAATGTCCTCTAGTGGCCAGCCCAATCCTCTGATCTTAACCCTATTGAACACCTCTGGGAGTACCTCTGGGAGTACCTCAAGGAGTGGCTTAAGCAGTATGAAACACCCTCATGGTGTGCATGAATTGTGGGAGAGGGTTGCAAAGAAGTGGGGTGGAATACCAGCAGAGGTATGCCAAAGACTGATAAAAAGCATGCCTAGAAGGATCAAACAGTTATCAAGGCAAATGGAGGATGTACAAAGTACTAAATACCAAAATTAGAGATGCTCAAAAAACTGTCCCAATGAGTGAATATTTTAAAATGGCCATTACTCCATCAATTTTGATTGAACTTACATAAACTAAAATGACATTTGTAGCCATGATGCCATAGTATTTTACATGATTTTACCAGAATTTTAAATACTTCCAATCCTTTATGCCAATGTCATCTTTTAAAAGGTAAAAAACATTGGGACAGTTTTTTGAGCCACTGTAAGTGTGGTTTCTTCATTGCTTCTGTATATGTCTTGGGTACATTCATCTTGTGTAGGTCATCTTTTATGGTCAATAAATATGCATATGGGCTCTCTACCATCAATGCTGTCAGTATGTCATCACTTGTAGCCCAATCCTCCCCTTCTTCCCATGCTGACTGTTTTCTTTGTATGGTTTCTTGAGCTGCAATCAGGGCCAGTATAGGCCTCAGGTGTCTTGACAACCTCCTCAGTTCCACCTGGGGTAACTGCACACATTGTATAGGGACAGCTGGGACAAGTGCTTGCCCCTCAGTTTCAAAGGTGAGTCCAGGGCAATCAGGGGTAGCATTGGCATGTAAGGGTGCATTGTCAAGTCAGATTCTGGGTGCTATAGGCTGGCAAGGCATAAGAATGCCTGGTGTGGGAGTCATGCTGGCTGGCTGTCCACAGAGTCTGGTACTGGCTGCAGGTCTTTGTCATCAAGTCAAGTATGATGAGAGAGTGATGGCCAGTGCCCTTCCTCAAAGATAACATCCCTAGAGGTCACAATTGATCTTGACCCCTTTGTCAAACAGACAATACCTGCTGTTTGTATAGCCAACCAAACAGGTCTTTATTGAGTACAGGTCCAACTTGGACTTGATCAGTTCCTCCAGAACTGTCAGGTTCTGCTGACCATGGGGGCTCAACTATACTGGGCAAGTCCTTACTAGGCAGAAACAATGTCTACACTCACAATCCCATGCTCCAGTGAGCTCTGGACAAGTGAAGCTGAAAGTATGGGGTGGGGAGGTAGTCTGGGCAAGTCTGGGGTACTCTGGCAAAGTATACAAAGAGGCATGAGTAGCAGGTGAGTATAGATGAGCACAGTACAGAGCTCCAGAGATGGCCATCAAGGAACTGGGGTTGCTGTGGGGTAACTCAGAGACCAGATCTGAGTGGGTAGGCAGGGATGCATGGTTGGGTTCAGAAACATGGGGATGGGAACAGAGGTCAGAATTGATAGGAATAGAGTCAAACATAGCTGGAAGAGTTGAGGTGAGATGAGAGACTTGACAAGAGATGAGACAACAGGGGATGAAAACTTAGATAAATGAGACAAGACAAAAGACCAAAATGAAACAAGAAAGAAAACAGATAAGATTGAGATTGACAAGATGGAACAACAAGATGGAAGAGACTAGACACACAAAACATAACAACAGACAGTAGGTAGTCAATATCAAGACTACCTGTAACTGATACTACTCTAGGGCTTGAGTGCTAGTAGCAGGGCTCCTCCAGGACTGTGGGTCTAAGGCTGGGCCACATGTGTTCAGCAGGTCTTGGTTATGACTGTCCAGTGCGGGGGCATCCCAAGACTAGTCAGTTGGGTGTTAGTAGCATCCAATGCATATCTGTGATGTGTGCCAGGAAAGATGGAGGAGGTGTTGGAGTTATCCACACACTTAGGGGAGGTCAGGGAGGTCATGGAGCCTACCAGGGGAAGTGTTGGAAATCCCTGGAGAAGCATCAGGGTTTGCCAGAGCAGGTGTCAAAGGTGAGGGAGGGTTATAGAGGTTTCTAGAAGAGGAGGTTGTGTTCTGGGGCTTGCTGTGCTTGACCAGGTGAAGTCTGGAGGTGGGCTGGAGGTGGGCTGAAGGGGTGGGGTTTTGGGAACAGGTCATGACAGGAGCCTTTGCTCATGCTACACACCCCCATGGGTGTAGGTGATCTACCCACTGCCAGTGGCCTGTCCATGTCTCTTTGGGAATACTATTTGGGTGTTTTGATGTTGGTAGCAAATTCCTCACATAGATCTGTGCTGCAGCAGCTTCTGCCCACAATTGCTTGGGTAAGCCACTCTCAGCCAACATGCACCTTATGCCCTCCAGAATAGTCCTGTTAGCTCACTCTACAAGACCATTCTGGGCATGCACATATGGTGTTGTAACCTTGAGAATTACACCATGGTTGCTTAGATATGCAGTCCATGACTCATTCACCCACCCTTGTCTGGCACCCACCCTTACTTCTCCCAATTTTCTGCCAGTCTGCCTTTTGGATTCCACATGGTAAGACTTCAGGGCTGCTAAAGTGGTGATCAAATCTTTCCTCAATAGGAAATAGGCTGACATGTATGATGATCCACCATCCACAGCCAACATCATTTATACTGCCCCTCCTAGTGAGTGTATGTTGGATGGGCCTCAGAAATTGAGATGGATGCAATTGTTCCAGGATCCTTCTGGCTTAATTTTGGCATTATATGGTCATGCTGAATGTTTACCATAGATGCAATCTTCACACAGGCTGGATAAGGTTAAGTTTTCCTTTGCCACTAGGCCATCCACTAAGTTCTTTGCTAGAGCATTTTAGATGGTCTTGACACTTCCATGTCCAAAACATTGATGCCATACTTCCAGTGTGGTGGGTTTCATCAATGATCTCATGACCATGGCTGTTGGCAAGGTGTTTCTGAGTGAGCTGAGTAAGTACATGCCTCCTGTTCCTGTGCTGCATAGAACCTCTCTTCCCTTAGGGTCCTGAAACCTGACCTGACCTCCACCAAATACTACACTGAATCCAGCCTTATGAAATTTATCTATTGAAACAATGTTTAAGGACATATTGGGGGCATGGAGTGCATTTCTGAAGACTAGTTTGGATTTCCCATGAGCTGTGTGACACATTCTTTTTACTGTGCCATGTCTGACCACCTAGAAGAGGGCTCCTTTTGGTGCTGCTTGCCCTTTGAAAAAGGTCAGCAACTCCTCATATTCACAGAAAGCATTTCAGTCTACAAAGAAGTGGTTGGTTGCTCCTGAGTCAGCATATGTAGGGGTGTTGGGGGTTACTATGCTATCTGCAGGGTTCCATTTTACTACTGCAAATGGGTTTTGTGTGATTGCTGATAATGTGTATGTAACTTGGGGTTTGGCAGCTGTCTGCTCAGCAGGGTCATTTGTGTTTACTACATTTGCTGCTGGAATGGTTGCAGAGGTTTGTCAGAACCCTGTCAATTCCACCTACCAGAACTGCCCATGACCCTGCCCTCCATCCAAACCCCACCTATGCCCTGCACATTACCAGATCACCAGCCCACACATTCCTGCACCCTATGCATCACCAGATCACTGGCAAACCAGCTCCCCAAGTTCTGGAACCCCCTCAGGGCCTGCCCCAGCACCAAACAATTCCATGCCTACAGACCCAGCCACAGGACCAGCCTTGGACCATACCCAGGCCCCACCTTGACAAGAGCTGACCCTCAGGCAGGTGCCACCCACCCAAGGACCCCCTACCTCACCCAGTTGTCCCTGGAAACCCCAAGTATATAGCCCCAGACCTGCCATAGCCAGTCACTAGTCTTGATATTGCCTACATTTTGTCTCTCTATTTACTCTGTCTCTTTACTTCAATCTACTCTTTTTCCTCTTTCTATTTCCACTCTCCAGCATAGTTGTCTCAGTCCATGGGCACTCCCATGGACTTCATCCACCTCCACTCTCATTACATCAACTCTGGGACATCACCTAGCACCCAGATCCATCTTGGAACCCTTGTACGTTCCATTCCCTGTCATCAACTAACTGACTAGTGGGCTCTCACTCTTGGAGGTGAGCTCCCAGGTTCTCTGGACCTGACAGGGTTGAATTCTCCATGCCTGTCTTAGCAATTTTACTTCTGTTACAAAAGTTTGGTGGGAATTGTCCCTCCTTCCTGCCACCTCTCCAGTAGCAGGTTTCTATGGTATGACCCATGCATCAGCAGTTGGCATTTGTGCATACCAGTTTTGGTTTTGCCTGGTTTGTTTAAGCTTGGAGCACTGTTGCTGACATGCCTACCTTCTGCTTCTGGGCTACTAGGCAGTCCCAGTAGACAGTAAGTGCAGCAACCACATCCTTGGATTTCTTCATGGTGTATAGTCCAGCCACAACAGAGTTCCAGGATTCTGGCATAGATGCAATCAGGATTCTTCTGAGCATTTCATCTCCTATTGCTGCTCCTTTCTTGATTGCTGACTCCCACTTTTCTCTCAAGTCCTCAACATGCTTCAGAGATCCATTCCATCTGTGAATTCCGTGGCGCGTAAGCGTTCCTCAGCATTCATTTCTGCTATTTCTGAGAATACCCCATGATTTTTGGTAAGAGATTTCCGGGCTCTTGCAGCAGTATTGTCCATTTTGATACCCAGGCCGATTGGATTTTTGTATTATAAATTATGAGTCCTAATGCCCAGGCATCCCTTTCTTCCCACTCCTCAAGGAGGGGGTTTTGAGGACCATTCTGTGGGTTTCGACTCGATGTCTAGTGCTTTTGTGCTGGTCTGTGGCTTTTCAAGTGTGCCATCCAAGTATCCACGTGCACCTGGAGCTCTCGCTGCTATAAGCACTTGGTTTTTCAACGTTGTGTAGTTCGTCCCATCGAAATGGTTTTCTTCAGGGAATGTAGATAGATTGGTAGATGTGGTCATTTTTGTGTTCTATTTTCGAAGGGAATGTGTGGGTGCGTGTGTAGTAGTACGTGGGTGTGATGTGTGTAGTGAATGTGTGGTGAGTCGATCTTTTCGGAGCGGGGAGGCTCGACAAATAAAAAAAAAATTGGAGTGCAAATGGCGTCGATAACCTGTAGAGTTATACGAGTAATTAGACCTCAGTCGCTCCAATAATAAGATAATCGACTGCATTAGATTACTTGTAGAGTTATACGAGCAATTAATTAGACTACAGGCTAACCAGTACGTGTGATGTAAGTATGAATAAGAGAAAAGCTCACCCTCAGTCGCTCCAATAATAAGATAATCGACTGAGGAGTGGCCTATGTTTATCTCTAGATAAGTATAGGAAATATTAAGATTTGTCTCCAAGGAATAGCAAATACCGATCGGTGAGCCACCTATCCGTACTGTAGAGGTTTGCGAGTCATCCCTCAACACTTAGTATTCTTTTTATACATTCCCAAGCTGTATGCATGTTGAGAAAATCATCTGACATTGTCTTGTGCAACTTGACCTCTTACACCTGGACTTGAGCCAGTGACTCAGTATTGCCGTCGGATTGTCATGGCGCTCAGACTCACACTTTAACGGACTCTTGTATTTATAGCATTTCTTGTTCCTAATGTCTCTTGCGAATTAGACGCTTCTACGTAAATCAAGCAGACTAATCTGAAATACTGCCAGGTCGAGTGCCGGCGAGTAAAGTCTGAAGTGGTCATTCATTAAATGATTGATGTAGCCAGCAACAAAGATAAGGATTCTTTGTACAAGGGTTACTTGTGAATGGGTCCTTCGAACTGCTGCATATGGACTTTTCAGAAACCACGCCAGGAGAGTCGATTCTTCGAACGTTTTGAAAGTTGTGCCATACACAGGTTGCGCCCTCTAGTTGGATCACGGTATACCGTTCAACGATACCTGTAGTACCATGGACTTAGCTCGGGTCCAATTACGCCGCAGTTTCCTGTATATCTTAGTAAAATCGAAACTTTCCTATCCGCGATCAAAAGGTCGACTGTGAATAATAGTTCCCTTCTTGTCGCCACTCTCAGTCAAATGGTTTATTGTGTGTCGCATCGACGACGAGGGGATATCTATAGTTGGTTCATGTCAGTTGGGCAGGTCACAGTCTGGCTAGCAGCTTGTCCTTTCGTCTCCTGTCTTGACAATCTGCGCAATTGGAAGATTTTTTAATCCAGTCAAACCTCTCGGGTCCTTACCTGATCTTAGATTCAAAAACAGTCATGTGAAATTACACACAGTTTAGTGCTTTGCCATCAGCTGCCTGAAACATGTGTTCTCAAAATACTTTGTGCTCCACCAGCGCGCGTAGGTGAGGAAGGACATGGGGTGATGCTGCTTGAGCTACGATCCGATACGTGCTTGACGGACAAGGGCCTTGGTGGGTGGACACGGGACACGAACACAGCGCCGTTTTCTCCAAGAGGCTGCGGATTGTAGACGGTGTCAGCCGGAGTAGATGATGACAGCAGCAACGAAGATTGACAGAGGTATGTTCCCAAGGTCCCAGAGATCTGGAGGGACAGTCCGGTCTACTTCAAGGGTCGTTGTGACATGGGAGATGTTGGTGCAAGCACGCTGCGCAGGGTGATGCAGGTGCACGCAATGAGGTCAATGATTGACAGTATTATCGTACATACACGACACTTTTCTCTTACTACCATATTAAGTAAATCAATGATTCCAAATTTTTCGTCAATCAAAGGTGGCCGCAGTTCTCTTTACTCCAGGGGAAATTGTTGGTTAAATTCTATTTGTGAACCCCATGAACCCCCACCTAAGGCAAGACAGTTCGAGCTTCTTGATGGGCCTTTAGGCCCCGTTTATGTGTAGATAGAGAAGGGCCTAACAGGCTGACCTCCTTTGCGGTAGATGTTTAAGGCAAGACATTTCGAGCTTCTTGATGGGCCTTTAAGCCCCGTTTATGTGTAGATAGAGAAGGGCCTAACAGGCTGGCCTCCTTTGCGGTAGATGCTTCTTTTACAAAAATAGAAACTGCTTGAGATCTCCGATCTCGCTGGAGGTTTTTGACGGCGACCTCAACCTCAACCTACCTCTAGCGGTGTTGACCTCTACTTGATTTTGCGCATGATCTGATAAGTCCCCATTTTATTTGTCGTGAGTTCACCATGTTCCCAGACAATGCCTTCGTCTAAACTATCAACGCGCGCTCAACAGCCGACCACTCGGTGCGAATGGGAGGATGTCCGAGGCATTGATCGACTTATCTCATACTCAGTCCATATCGGAACATTGCGAACTTCCTAGATAACCACTTTCCTACCGTTGCTTCTGAGAAAATGTTTATCACGTTCGAAAAAGGAATTGAGAAGGGGATTGTGAAGAGCTCAGTGGATGCAGTTATCAATACAGAATAAAGGGCCCAAAATCATCCGCAGGAACTCAACAGAACTCAACACCTCAGCAACGTGAGAATTCCCTCCTCAACTGCCCAGGACCACCACAAAACATGCCACGGCCGGGTAGCCCGCACTTACAGTCTTTATATACTAGTCGGTAACTGAGATAACCGGCAGCGAAGAGAAAGAGTAATCATAAGGAAAGTGAAGGTCGGTAACGGTCGTCATATGGGAACTTTGTGGCAGGCTATCATGATGTTATTGTATTACATGGTCGCTGCTTGAATTCCAGAAGAATACACGGTGCTACACGATGGTTCTTATCTCCAGGTGGTCCCACCATACCTGCTCGGCACCTGCCACAGTCAACATACCTGTCAATTGATTGTTCCGTCCTTGTAGATGGATGACCGCACTTGTGCATGACCCATATCTTATTCATCAAGCAAGCTCGAGTCTTAAATATGAGGACAAAAGACCTGGGTGTTGCTAATGACTCACGTTTCGCACGATCAATGAACAATGGGGGGATTGTACATTCCAATGATACACTTAGTTACAGATACTAGGACGATTATGACATTCCAAGGTGATTTGTAGATGTTCAGACGAGATTGAATTCGGGAATGGTCTCTGAACATTTGAGTTTTCAGTCACCTATCAATCAAGCAAGAGAAAATCGGGAAAGACATACGAATGTAGTCGAAACCTCTGTCCATGAGCCTCATCCTTATGGCTCTTTTGACAGAATCCAACTCCAACCTGATTCGATCAAGCCTGATCAATTGCTGTCCACTCTCATCATTCGCCTTTTCCAACTCCTTCAGGTTCTCGGCATCTGACTCTTGGATACTTCCCATCTCCTGGATCTTCTTCTGGACACTTGCGAGTCGAAGCTTGAGATCTTGGTGCATCTTTAAAGCAAATGGATAATGAGCCTTGTATCCCTGTTCGGCCCAGATGATGCTGTCGCGAAGCATTTCATCAGTGTTCTTGAGAGGTAACTGGTCGATACCATAGACAGTAAGATGTTTAGTGACCGTTGTCTCGTTCTTGTATGAAAGGGGTATCACTCTCCCTGCTTCGTCGGTAGTCCTTGCCAACAGAGTTTCCCTTGCGAGCAAGTCGCTCTTGTCCATGCGATAAGCTGAAACGTCCATGTGGAAACTATCATCGTTTTGAGTCATCTATGGCCTTCCCCCCGTGTGAGGGGGACTATGTATAAAGAGCTCTTTAGCTATATTTCGTGACGAGCTCGCATACATGGGCGACTTACGTGACATAAACAGTATCAGCACGTTGGGATAGGTCGGTTTGCAGTAGGTAGTTTTCCACCTGGCAAAGAAGGAATGCCCTGGCGACAGCATATCTATTAATACTACCAGAGGGATTGGTATCATATGCTTCGAAGTGGGCTTTGAGTCGAGGCAAGCGTCGGGGGAAACTCCAGTGAGTAAACATCGTCGGATTCGATGGCCTTTGAGGGGGATCGATGGGAATTTGGCTCCTTGCTTCAGAAGCTATCGAACTTGGGGCTTTTGAGCATGCTGAGCCATGAGTATCCTTCCGAATACGGCCAGAAAGTGATTTCTTAGCCGCGTGAAGAAGGTACTCTTTGGTGATCGTATCAAGTAATTGCTTGAAGCCATTGTTGTTGATCCCCGGACCATATGACCAAGGTTATCGATGCGATTTATTTGACAATCTACTTGACATGTTGTGAGTCCACTCACCCTGGCAGCTGTCGTTGCACAACAAGAGATAGTGGCGGAAAATAAACGAAACAATCGATATCAATGGGAGGAGGAATCCAAAGAGCTGAGATCATAGAGGACATCCAGAGTACATGCGTCACTAAGTCACTTGAAGAGAGGATCTAAGTCGGTGTCAACTTCAATTAGGAAAGATTTCATTGACAAGTTCGTAAGTGAAGAACAATAAAGGAGCATCAGTTTCACACTTGTTACGAGGGGGGGGGGATCCCTCTGAAATCCTAGCGCGTTACCCTCTCATACCAAAAGGGTGTGGTCATATGATGACCGGGTTTAAGGGGAGATATGTAGGAGATCGTTCTGAGGCACATCTCGTCATTTCCGTCATATGACTCAAAATTTCACAAGTACCCACAAGACGGGATTCAGTTTATTGAGACAATAATGTGCCAGAACCGAGAAATAGTCGATATCTGATCGGTCAGTGATCATCGATATCAACTGATATGAATGCCTGGAACGAATTGCTTCCTGGGACACAAAAGTGAACATGATTTATTAGGCGAATCTAGAAAATTATGATCACTTGTTTGGCCCAGGCCACCCTGAACAAAAAGAGATCGATGTTGCACTTGCTTTATCCACTCGCACAGGAGGTTATATAGTCATGTGGTCAAGGTTTGAGGGATACGCCACAAGCAGACTTGTTCCGAGGCACGGTCGTTGTCACACCATTGTTTTCCGTCCATATGACCACAAACAAGCCTCTACAAGTCGTTAGAACAGAAATTAGTTCCTCGAGGCAGCGAGGCACCAGAAACCGAGACACTGGATTTTCAAATCGACCAATCAATATTCAATGATATCCACAAAATCCTTTTAGAGATAGCTGGGACCAACCATCGATTTTCGCTCTTCAAGCCATGACTCCTAGTATACTTATAATGATTCCCCTGGGCCTATGTTCGCCATATTGATGAATCATTAGGAATCTCGGTAAATTAAAAAAAGCGAACTTCTGGTGATGGAGACCTGAATCGTAGGAGCAACCAACCCCGGACATCGCGATGACGGAACCAAATTTTCCACTCCTGTTTTTCCTCCCCTGCAACAACTTGAGATACTGACAGTATCGAGAAGTATTAGGGCAAATAAAGAAGCCGAAGTCAGAGGTCACAAAGCATCACAGGTCGTGGGGTTATAGACGCGCGATGAATATAGGAGTCACGGATTGGCGAGCCATTGTCACCGATATGAGCCTCAGATTTATCTTTTACAGGATGAACGGATCATAGCAGGTGCCACATGAGATATTTTTGACATTACAGCGGACCTCTACAAAAGAAAGCAGGGAAATACGTTGAAGAAACCCTATACGACTAGCCATGGGTCGAGCAGCAGCTCGCTGGCTGAAGGCCGCTCCAGCGGATCTAGTATCAAGCACCTTTCCACGAAATCAAAGAACTCGGTCACATCTGGGTCATCTGGATGGGAGGGGCATACAACCGATCGCAAAGTGCGGTGAGGCATCGTACTCTGAGTAACGGCCGTATCTCCATTGTCAACCCTTTTGTCATATATATTGCGTGGAATACCTTTGAAGGTGACAAATAAACATCTGGCCCATCGTTGAGAAAGAGAGATCATCCATACCATCTGCATTCAGAAGTTCCTCACGTCTGGGACATCGCGCTAAGAAAGATTCCGCAAAGGGGCCGAAATACTCTATCATTCGATAAAGGCGCGCCTTCTCACTCGATTCGACAAATGCATGATGACCGGTGAAGATGTGTATTGCCTGTAAAACCTTTTCGGACCGAGATCTATGACAAGACCGGATTGTCAGTCACCATTAGTCCAACCGACCAAATATCAATCTTTTCCGATAACATGCATCCTAACGTCATCTCAGGGGGACATAGCATATCGAGTTGTAGCTCCGGTGACATATCGCTCAAAACTTCGAGAGGACGAGCTAAAAATAATGCCAAATGGAACTTGATGTCTTGATATCTACAATATGAAAGATACCTTCGCTATAATCGATCAGTTGAACCTCGAGGTTGCTTAGATCTGGCCTGAGCCATACAGGGGCAATTGGCTGCGATTTGATAGTAACATAGGGTTCAGGAGAGAGGGCTGGAGCCATAACTGGTGGATAATTCTCAGGCAGCGAGGTCTCGAGAAATCTGTCGATAACCCCTTCCAAGTTTTCATCGGGCAGCCTTACCACAACATTATCACATTTAACATCTGAAGAAAAAAAATTGTAAAAAGATGTTTGCCCAATCGAGAGGGGAAAAAAGCTCACCACAATGCAAGAAGCCACACGAATGCATATGCTCAAGTGCTAACAAAACTTGCCGAACAATACGTCGGACAACAGACAAGCTATACATAAGTTGCCGACTCTCAGCCAGTGCGGCCAGGTCGGGCCCCGTGATCGGAGTTACAAAGCATCGGTGTTTGCCATGAACAGAGGAAAGTGTTGCGTTTGCGAGGAGTGAAAGACAGAATGGCGCGCCTCGTGTAGCCTTCTTCGTAAGTGCATCGAAACACGTTGCTTCGGCGGACGGAAGGTAGTGGTTGAATGCAGTTTCTATCTTGATTGCGACGTACCTATGATGGAGACTGCAAAATCCATATCGGAATACGGGACACATGCATGCAAGGAAAAGTCTCACTTGGAATTGGATCGATCATTCAAACACAGCCATATTGTTGAGCCATTTGCCCATCCAAGCTTTCTAACAACCCGGAGATTAGCCTGATCACCAAATGGAATGACGTCTCCAAGGGAAACGGGATAGTATCCGTAGCATTTGTCTGTGGGAAGTATTGCAGGTTCTTCATCGAAATGGTAGATTTCACCATTGCCTTCGAAGACGTTGTAAGGTAGGAAATAATTAGGTCGGCGCTTGTCAGGCCGAAACCAGACTCCACCAACTTGCATACGCTCAGGAAGGACGGACATGAGACGACGATCAGCGAAGTACGGGAAACGAGAACGAAGGAAGGAGGAGGCAAATCTGAGCATCACTGTCAACTTCCATGTTCTATGGTCCACACTGCGCTTTATTTGTACTTTCCCTGGGTGGGAAACCAGATTGCTTACATAACATAATCGTTGTTCTCAACAATCGATCAGGTCTCAGGGTTAATATGCGACGAAATGGGAGTGAATCTTATGATTCATTGGAGGAGAACTTAAGCCTAGTCCACATACTTATAACAGACAATCTGGTGCCCCTCAGGGATTCTAAGTCCTCTTGTATCACCACTCCAATTTTTCCAGGAATTCGAACAGACATTGACCTCTCGTGAGGAGAGCTGGTGTCGCATAATCTGCCGTCTCTCAGGTGAGAATACTATGGGATCTAGGATGGTGGCTGATCCTAGGTAGACGTTCTTGAACTGGGGAATTTGATTTCTTTTGACTTCGGCCGCATCTGACGCTTCTTCTTTTTTCTTAAGAATCAATCCTGGCCTAGTCTTCATGATCACGAAGGAACGCAACAGGCTTCGGATTAGCGCTGATCAACAGCTGAATTTGCCCGAACTGGGGCTGAGCCGGCAAGGCGAATGGATCGTCGAGGCATACATAGATGCTCGTGAAAAGTGGAATAAAGAAAAAACTGCAATCGGAATATCAACTTGTGTGCAGACTTTTACTTGCAGTTGTGTCTACGCATTTAATTATTTGACCGCGCCCACTAAGCTTCGCCTGGTCGTGACAATCCGATGTTGCCTGACTCCTGACTTGCCTTCTAGGTATCTGTTTCTGATGGATTCATCCCGACAGCGGAAGCGAAGCCTTGGCACGTTGTGGATCCGGAATACAACCAAAATCAATATCACTGTCTGAAATGTTCAGAATACCTAAATGATATACGGCCTCAGCCTCATAACCTCAGCCTGAAACACGAAGGTGAGGTTACAGTACACTATCTCATCTCTGTCATGGGACAACGCGTGGGAAAGGCTTCTTAGCCTATATAGAATGCGACGACGCGTGGGAAGTGCCTATAAGTGACAGATCAACACAGAAGAAAGCGTGTATTGGGTTATTTATGCATTGATCAATGTTAATAATCATCAATTAGAGTGACAATGGCACATCAAACACACAACAAAGTGTGTATTGAGTTATTTATGCATTAACAAATGCTAACAAACATTGAATAGAGCTTATCAGTGACATTGGACATCATGTAAGTAATGTTTAATGGGTTTTAGCTATTCAAATGCTTCAAAAGGGATGTTGTAGAAACCACTCATTATCCACCACTCCTGAAAGTCACAGATGACATGCTAGGACTCAGAGAAGGCTTGAACAATTGCAAATGACAGATCCTGATGATTGATGTGTAGATAGAAATATTGGATCTTTGTAGCAGATCAATGCTGTGGTCATGCCACCACTTCAATTTAGCCCTGAGAGATCTAGACCTGGTGTAATGGGATGTCAGCCATGGATAGTCCTAACCAAGCCCACCACTCACAACCTGACACTCACATCAAGATGCAGGCAGTGAGCCAGCCAGCCAAGGGCCAGTGAGCAAGAGGCAGGTGTCCAATGAGAGGCAAAGGTGGAGGACAAGGCAGAAGGCAAGGGGCTGCACTGGCCAAGCTCACAGTCATGCTAGTGAAGAAACCTGGAAGTGATGCTATTGTCCAGACTGGGTATATTCTATCCTCAGGTCTGCCTTTATACTACAAGACTACTTGATGACTAAGTACCTATGACTACTAAGCTGGAGGCCACTGACTACAATCTATTGACTAAGCAGAGGCTGATGACTACAAACCATTGACTAATTGGGCCCAGTAGTAGAAGGATCAATGATTGACAAGAATATGCCATGTACCAAGCACAGCATACCCATTAGGCCTGGAAGCCAAAACAGTGAGGGAGTAAGAAGGGGCCAGGTGGTCTGAAGGCCAGCTAGATAGAAGTGCCAATCCTGTTGGACTAAGCTAGGCAAGGGTGGGATGGTCCAGAGACCAGTCAAAGTCCCCTTATACCTGGGAATAATGATCAATCTGGAGGTAGCAACCAGGCAGCTGCTTCAAGTCTTTCAAACAGGCTTATTGGACAGCTTGCTGCTGCTAATGATTCAATCTTTATGATCATTTATGAAACCCATTTACTTGAAGGATGAGGTGCATCTTTACAGAATTCCATTCCTAGAATGGTGCAACAGCTCCCTGTTCTTGCATATAAAAGGGCAAATAGAGCAGGACTGGCCAATCAACCTACTATTGCTCAGCCTACTGTTGTTCAACCTATTATAGAAATTCCTGAAACCTATCTGCTTGAGAAGGATGGGATGCTCCTTTACAAAACCCTATGCCTAGAATAATGCCACCCCCACTTGCTCCTGCACTGAAAGGGAGCAATAGGCCAAGATAAGTTGATCAGCAGGCATTGGCAGTATTGCAAGAGCAACAAAGGCTCAGATATATTGTTATAGCTCAAGAGCAGTGGCAACAAGAGCAAGAAGGCTCAGACATCTTGCTATGGCTCAAGAGGCAACAACAAGCATTAACTGCCTTGCAGCAAGCAAGAAGACAGGAAGCAGACCAGTTCAGAGCAGAGGTCAGGCCAAGTGATAACTTTAAAATGCTACTTTGACTGACAAGAGATGTTAGGATGTAGATCTCAACCCTGAACATAGGCTTTTGAATCAAGCTATGGCTCAAAGGATTTTACAAAGTTGGGAACAGAAACATGTAGCTGATCTTGAGGAGGACTTTCATTAATGGTTTAGGTCCTCAGGAAGATATACTTCCTCAGGATAAACTGGAGCATATTCAGGCAGCCTTTGACCAGATGATGCAAAATCATTTGGATTACTTTGATCAACCTGTAGATGACAAAGGTGATCCTATACAGCAGGATTTGCTAAAAGAACCACTCAATGGGATTGATCCTGCTAGACATATCCCAGGAGAACTAGATCCTGCTTTTGATCCTCCTGTTTCAATAATTTAACCTCAGCTCAATTCTTTGGAATATATTCTAGCAGAACTGCCAGAACTTGCTCTTGAACTTCTCATCTCACAATTTCAACAACAGATTAGCCCTGTTCAGCCTATTCCCAGAGGAAGACAACCTTAGTTGAATGAACCCTTATCACATTATCTTGGCCATATGGGTGTTGTATGTTAACATTGTCAGGATCTACATTTTGATGCTGAAAAGTGCACCAAGTCAACCAGACATAATCCAAAGTTTGGCATGTGTTGCTTACAAGGTCAAGTTGATTTGTCCAGACTGAAAGTTGCTCCACCAGAACTGCTACACCTACTCCATGGCCATCATCTCCTTTCTAATGCTTTCAAAGCATCTATCTGTCAATACAATGCAGCTTTTGCATTCACTTCTTTGGGGGTCTGAATTGACCATGCTATTACCAATGCTCCTGGATCATACAGCTTTAGAATCAATGGAGAACTCCATCATCTAGCAGGTGCCTTGCTTCCACCTGAAGGCAATCTTCCTGTATATGCACACTTTACTTTGATAACTGCAATCAGCCATTGGCTCTTTGTAAACAAAATAATCCAGGATTGGATCCTCAAATGATGGCTTTTTTGCAGGATATGCTTGGCAGAGTCAACCCTTTTATTGACTTATACAAGCAAGCTAGGCAGATCATGAGAGAAGTTCCAGAAGACCAAGTGCAGTAGATTTTGGTGACCACTAATGCTATAATGACCCTAATGAACAAGAAGGAGTTGCCACTATTATTTCTAGAAATGGTTCTGAAGAACAATCAAATCATTGTGATATTGTCTTGTATTTTCATGAAGGTCAATTAAAACAGATCAGTCATTTGCTTCCATATTATATTCCTTTGCACTACACCATCATATCTCCAACTGGAGAGTCTGGATTTCATTCTAATATCCAGTCTCATTTGGGACTAGAAAATCAGCAAATAACTCAAAATGTCAGTGAAAGGAAGCTAATGCTCCATTGCTTTGGAGAAGTGGCAGATTATTCCAACACTATGTTGTGGATGGATGGGCCTCAATTGAACAATCAAAGCTCAACTGAGTCAGACTTAATCAGCAAAAGATCAGAGCTGAAGTATATCAAGGAGTGGTTGATGCTGTTATCCTTCCTTCCTCTCACACTGGAAGTGAATGACATATGTAGCAATTATTCCAGGACTCTATGGCTATTTTCAGGCATTTCTGGAAACCTGATCTATTTCTAACAATGACTGCTAAACCAAGGTGGCCTGAAATTGAGGAGGCACTCCTAAAGGAACCCAGGATCAATGGAAAAAAGCAAACAACTGCTAATAGACCTGATATTGTGGCCAAAGTGTTTGAACTCAAGAAGAAGAGCACATCTTGAAGGAGATCAAAGATGGTCTTTTTGGAAGCTGTGTGGCTCATGTTCATACCATTGAATTCCAAAAGAGAGGATCAGCTCTCAGGTGGCTGTTTTGCACTATCCTCTTTCACTGTGCTCTTGCCACCTCAGAGGCCTTAAGGGACAGATTCAAGCACATGATCTTTGAAATAGGCTGCAACATATCAGGCAATACTATGACAGAGTCCTTACTGATAAGGAGGTCTATGACTATAGTCTTTATCATTCAAGACTTTCCTAATGTGCCTGAACCTCAGCAGGTTTGCCATATAGTTCCAGGTGATTAGCATTTACATGAAAAATTGACTTTGAATGCTAATCAAATAAATATAGGCAACAGGCTTTTGCAAGATGAATTAGAATATGATGCCAAGGAGTTGGCTAGGAGGGTTGATGAAGATGAGACCATATTCAATGCTGAACAGCTGGAGACCTTTGATGCTGTCATGGAATCAGTGAACAACAATTTGAGCAAGATGATATTCTTTGACAGTGCTGGAGGATGTGGCAAGACCTTTGTCTGCAATACTCTGGCTGCTACTGTTTGTTCCAATGGACATGTGGCATTATGTGTGGCATCATCTGGGGTTGCTGCTTTATTGCTTGATGGTGGCAGGACTGTTCATTTCAGGTTTAAAATCCCTATTCCTGCTCTTGACACATCCATTGTCAACATCAAGAGAGGAGCTCATCTATCCCAACTCTTACTCCACACTAAAATTGTCATTTGGAATGAAGTTTCAGTGCAACACAAAAATGCCATTGATTATGTAGATCATGCTTTTAGGGATGTCTTAGATAAAGCTGGTCCTTTTGGTGGAATCACTATGGTTTTTGGGGGGGATTTCCAACAAACTCTTCCAGTCATTCATTGAGGTCTTAGGCAGCAAGTGTTTGCTGCTTCACTTGAACAAGGAAGACTTTGAACTCACATTCAGGTTCACTACTTGGTTCAGAACATGCAGTTGGAACAGACTCCTGATAACATTGCTCATGCAGCTTAGTTATTGGATGTTGTTGCTGGAAAGGATTTGGGGCCTGGAGAAATAGTCCAACTTCCTAGAACTATGATCTATGATGACAATTCTTTTCACTTAAATAATTTCTTCCACTTATCCTGATATTGGTCACCCTCAAAATGATCAGTATTATCTGGACTGGACCATTCTCTCTGGAAAGAACTCTGATATAGATGATATCAATTCAAAAGTTCTACAGAGATTCTAGGGAAAGAAAAAATCTTGCAGAGTGCAGACTCAATTCAGTCTAATGATGGAAATGCCAATGAGCTGGCACTATATCCTATGCAATATCTCAACCCTCTAAAAGCCAGTAGCTTGCCTTTAGCTCATCTGGCTTTGAAGGTTGGAGTTCCTGTCATGCTCCTCAGGAATCTGGATTTAACCAAGGGACTTTGCAATGGAACAAGAATGATTGTCATCAACATTAGCAACAAAGTGCTTAAATGTCACTTCATCAGTGGAGACACCAAGTTTGCAGGATCAACTGTTTTGATTCTGAGGATCAACCTTGATGCTTCCAAGGAGGATTTGCCTATTCCATTGTGTAGAAGACAATACCCAGTTTGATTGGCATTTGCTATGACTATTAATCAATCTCAAGGTCAATTAGTCAAGCATATTAGATTGGATCTTTGATCACCTGACTTTGCACATAGTCAACTCTATGTTCCACTTCCTTGGTGGGCATCTGGAAATTGTATCAAGGTTATTCTAGGACCAGACAACACATCACAAACAACTGAAAATGTTGTATATCTGGAAATGCTGAACAGTCTACAAATGTAAGTTGCACTTTAGATAAAATAACATCTATTACTAACTGTTATATATTTTAGCATGTAATGTAGTTTATGTAGTGTAAGATAGATACTGATTGGACTTGACCAGAATATCTGAATGATTTACAAATGTAAGGTTTATTTGAGATAAAATAACATCCACAACTATCTTTTTTATATTTCAGCATCTAATATATTTTGTGTAGTGTAAAATAGAAATTCTTATTGGGATTGGATTTTTTTCTTGATATATTTTGTTGGTAATGTAAACTCTAAAATCAAAAGTATGATACAAATGTGTTTAATTACTTCATATTAGAAATCAAGGCCCTAACTGAGTGCAGCAAAGTTGGGGCTGGGATTAAGCATTGAGTTGGATGTTGAAGCCCTAACTGAGCACAGCAAGGTTGGGCTGGGTCTTGGTTAGGGGTTTTGGAGGCAAAGCTCCCAACAAGCTAGACCCATGCCTTTGGCACAGGGCATAGCTTGTTATAATGCTAGAACTTTGCTTGCTGAATAACACTCACTAATGCTGACATAATAAGATAAGAAGATGTTATTTGAACAATAAGGAAATAAGATAGAAATATTGAAGATCAGAAGCTCTTTTTTCAATTTCCATATCTTTTAATCTTGTTTCCAAAGTAATAGAGTATGAAAAGGACTGATTTGAGGAAATCACTGATAAGATAGGATAAGGTAAGATAAGATAACTGATTATTTACAGATATCTTCATCTGACAGCTCTTTTCACACATTTCAAAGTATTTAATAGGTATATTCGATCCTTTTTCATTATGTGTGCAAGGTGCAAGAGAGTCTATAGGTGTGGGAAAAATCAATGTGAGAGAATCTTTGACAAAATATGAGATAAGATGATTGATTATATTTGTTTTGAGGCTCTTTGGTATATAGTCAACTTTAATAGGTAATCTCATGTTTTAAATCATCTGTGCAAGGTGTCAGAGAGTCTACAGGTGTGAAAAAAGAATTTTCAACTGTGAGAGTATGGGCACAACTGATTAAAGAAAATCATAGATAAGATGAGATAGTCAATTACTTACAGATGTTGATCTGGAGAGTCTTTATTTCACATTTCAAAGTATCTGATAGATATATACTATTTTTTGATCATGTGCAAAAGGTATCAGAAAATCTGCAGGCATGAAAAAGACTAATTCAAGGAAACTTTTGATAAATATAGGGGGACTAAGCACTAAGTTTTGAAATCAAGGCCCTAACTGAGTGTGGCAAAGTTGGGGCTGGGATTAAGCATTGAGTTCTGAAAACAAAGCCCTAACTGAGTGCAGCAAAGTTGGAGCTGGGACTAAGCATTGAGCTGGATGTTGAAGCCCCAACTGAGTGTGGTGAGGTTGGGGCTGGGTCTCAGTCAGGAGTTTCAGGGCAAAGCCCCTGTAATGTTTTCATTACAGTCAGTAACACTACTATGAGAAAGTATTACTGCTAATGGATGTTGGAATATAGGCTGCAAGTGTAATGGGGGAGTCTGTTACATACCCCCCTTACCCCCCTTATGAGTCTGTCCATGGACTCACTATAAAGCAACTATATGGGGATACAAAAGAAGGGGGTGAGATATGGCATCCCCCTCATGAGTCTGCACCAGGTCCCTATGTTTGGGCTCATATGTTGATAACATGGTAGGGCATCAATGGCCTATGAAATATGCTAGGCATGATGATAGCCTGATGCATTGCCCATAGATGCATTGAGTAGAATAAGAGGGCACTCAGCAAGCCTGTTGGTAACATACAATGAACTGCTATTGGCAGTTCATCCTGCTCATTTGTCCATTTGCAAAGACATGGCTTGTTTGCTGTTCACTATGTCTGCACAGTGCTCTGATACAGCATTGACTGTACCACCAGAGACACTAATTCTGGCTTTGGGGGTGACTGGGGTAGCAACATTAGTTGCTATGGTTGCCTGAAGGGCCAGGGACAATGGTTAGAGTCATTTCTGGGCTGGTCTTAGTGAGTGCTGAAGAATCCACTGAGCAGTCCATGACCATGAACTCTGTATGTGGCCTGGGGAGGTGCACTGAGTGTCAGGGGACTTCTATTTCTGACCTCCATTCCCAACTTATGCTAACTCTCCTCAATCCACTCCCCTCCCCAAGGCTCAGTCTACACCTCTGGGGCTTACTACAGATCCCTGGAGATCTCTGGAGGTCATTTTCTTTTTTGGGAAACCTCCAGAACTTTCTGTGTTGCCTTGTTGAGCACTTTCCTAAGGTTAGGGTTAGCTCAGTCACCTGTACAGTTGTTCTCATGCCTCTACCACCTGCTGATGTGCTACATTGAGCAGCAGGGATTCTTAGACTTATTCTCTTTGGATTCCCCTCTGCTAGGTGATTAGTTACTATTGTATTGTCAGTTATCCTTTCTGCTAGCTGCATAATTGAGCTGCCACTCCTGGAGGTTGCCCTTACAGCAGAACAAGTCTCTAACTCTGGTCTGGAAGCCTCTCATAGCCCACAAGGAATCTCTGAGCCTAGTCTTCTGTATGGTTGTTCCCATGCCTCTACCATCTGCTGATGTGCTGTGCCAAGCAGTGGGAATCCTTAGACTTGTTCTCTTTGGATTCTCCTCTGCTAGGTGATTAGTTACCCATTCCAATTTACTTTGGATTCCCCTCTGCTAGCTGTGTGATTTAGCTGCCACTCCCAGAGGTTGCCCTTACAGCAAAACAAGTCTCCTAACCCTGGTCTGGAAGCCCCTCATAGCCCACAAGGAATCTCTGAGCCCCTATCTGTTGCCTCCCCACCAGGTTTAAGCATCTGTGGAATTCTATGTCTCAGCTTACCAATCCAGACACTCCCCCAGAGGCTCCAGCCCCTCAGAATGAGGCCTAGACTTGCTTATTACACCTAGAGAACCAGGTGTGACTGACTCAATCTTCCCTCATCCATCACATGACCAAATTCTTCACCCTCCACCAAACCACCAACCACATTTTCCAATCCCTCCAGGCACTGCTAGAGCACCTGCCTCCTATTACTGTGCCATCCCTGGCAGCCCCAGTAGCCCCCCCAGTAGCTCTGGTAAATCTCTGGGCATGAATTCTGCATCCCACACTCCTGGACATGTATGATGGTGACTGCTCTGGTGAGGAGCACTTCCTCCAGTCCTGTCTCACCTACATTCACCTCAGCAGAGATGCCTTTGACTCCAATGCATTGAAGATAGCTTGGGTACTGTCATACATGAAGACTGGATGGGCCTTCACCTATGTGCTACAGATGTTCTGATGCTCCAGAGGTGTCAGAGGCTTTACAGACTGGGCTGCCTTCAAAAAAGACTTCTGGGTGGAGTTCTTCCTGATCAATGCTGCCAAATCTGCTGCTCTAGTGCTGTGTGACAGGGAGCAGTATGGGCAGGGAAAGCAGATGCTGGATGAGTACATTGATTCCTTCTAAATGTTGGTTGAGCAGGCAGCTGTCAGGGGACCCACCTTTTGTGCCTTCCTTCTTGATCTCGATGCTTGGACGCTTACCTAATACCTCCTCACAACAACACCAAACAACATCGAGCACAATTTTCCGGTCACCTGGCAGAATGATTCCTTAGACTTGTTCTCTTTGGATTCTCCTTCTGCCAGGTGAGT